>VMDO01036207.1:0-15352 GCA_007922755.1 Pedetes capensis
AAGAATGTGAAACTATTGTAACATTTTTCACTAGTATGTGAAATGACTCCATCACTTTTGTCTTAAAAAGTTAAAAATATACCAGTTTGAAAATTTCATTTTTTATTGCTCATTTTGGGTATGTAAAAATACCAATGAATTTTTTAAAAATATTGATTTGTATTCAGTGATTACTTACAACATTTTTTTGCATTCTGTCTTTAGGTACTGGGCTAATTTCCTCTTGCTGGCCTCTTTCTATACTTACCCTTTGATTTAGCAATCCCATTCTTAGATGAGATAAAAATATACATCCATGCAAAGAGCTACATGCAAATTTCATAGGAACTTTATTCATAATGGATAAAATCTGAAAACAACACAAATTTCAACAACCGACTGACTCTTGCATTCTCTCTTGATGAGTCAGGAGATTCTAAACTTTTAGATTCAGAACACTTTTATTTTTTAAGTGCAGAGGATCAAACCCAGCAGGGCTTATCATATGAAAATCAGACACTACCACTAAGCTACATCCCCAACCCTGGTTTCAGACCCATAACATCTAAAGGTGAACATCTACTAATGTGAGCAGAAGTTAAAATGAAGCAGATAAGAGATTATTTATTGATCTATGTCCTGCCTTCTGCCAATTCTCATTCTTGTTCATTCTCCATTCTTAATATCTAGAACTGCTGATGTTTGTAGGTATGAGCTCATACACTTGCCATAAAATTGTAAATCATGTACCTGTATATGCAATAAAACCTCAAAAAAACAGTGCTTCAAAGAATTTAGAAGTTGTGATGGTTCCTTTTATGTGCTAAGGTGGCTAGGCTATGACATTCAGTTGTTTGTATGAATAGTAGCCTTGATATTGCTGTGAAAATTTTTGGTTTGTATATGATTATTATATATGATCAGCTGACTTTAAGTAGGTTAACTTCCATAATGTGGGAGGGCTTCATATATTCAGTAGAAGGCATTAAAGACAAGGACATGTTTCTTGAAGCAGAAGAAATTCTGCCTGAAGACTACAACCCAGAAACTCTGCCTAAGTTTCCAGCCTGCTGGCTTGTCCTGAAATTTTCAAATTTGTTAATGTAACAATAGGCATTTCGTGGCAATCTTTTGTTCACTCTTTATCTCTCTCCTTTTCTTTTTCTTTGTCTCATTCTCTTGTTCTCCATCTTTCTCTACAAATGATGTGGGTCAGTTTCACTTTTTAAAAGAAATTTCCTAGAAGTCTTATCCAGTATCTTTCACTCCTATCTTTTCAGTCTTAACTATCTTACATGGTTGGTTATCTTTAGCTGAAAGGGAAACTGGAACTATAGCTCTTTTTCTGAGTACATTGCCTAAAGAGTTGGAGTTTTAATCTAAAAGAAAAGAGGAGAATAGGTATTGAATAACTGCTATGGTCTGAATGTTTATGTCCTCTCAAAATTCCTATGTCAAAATGTACATATTGGAAGATGGGGCCAATCTATAAAGAACTCTTTGGAATATGATAGAAACAGGTTAAGGATAGGATTCATGCTCTTACAAAGATAGCTATAAGAGCCCTTGCCTCTTCCGCTTATGTGAGGACACAGCAAGAAATCATTGTCTATGAGGAATCAGCCCTCATCAAACATCAAATTTCCCCGTACCTTGATCTTGGATTTCTCAGCCTCCAGGATGATGAGAAAAATATGTTTGTCATTTATAAATTAACTAGTCTATGGTATTTTGATATAGTACCAGGAACAGATTAAGTCAATAAGCTATCAGCACTGCTTTCCATATCCCTCTAGTTCTGTGTATTGGTCCATGAATCTATTCTGATTCTTAGGTCCATTAATCTTAACTTTCAGTGCTGGAATGCTGCTTCCTCTCCCTCTTATGAATGTTTTTAGTGTTCCTCTATTCAAAGATTATACTTCTTTCCCAAATATTACCACAATTTCATTTCTCTCCTCATTCCTATGGCCTATGTCACAGGTACTGAGCCCATAGAATTGACCACGTAAAGCACCAGGAAATATGCACAATAAGTAGTACTACATGGTTAATAGGTCTAGTAGAAAACAGGAACTTTGAAGATTGAAGTTTGCAGATAATAATAATAATTAATTGTGCTGAAAGGCATATTTTTCAAAGAAAAAGGATGCTTAAATTTAGAGGATGTATGAATAGTTAGAAAATCTGTTTCCTAAAAGATCATCATGATGAGTTAGCCATGTCTATTAACTGCTTGAGATCACAAGAAATTAATACATAAGGAATAGTCACTTATCTCTGGGATATAGTACGACTGAGACTGATTTCTGCTTCTCAGAAATGAACAGTAATTATAAAGACAATACAAAATAAAAGAAACTTTAAAAATTGCCCTAAAGAGGCATATGTAAAACATGTAATTAACTTTCTTACTGTAAATGAAAGCCCATTTGGTAGAAGAATGTCATTAAATATATCATACAAATTTTCAATCTTAAATATTCCTGTATCCTTTTTTAAAAATCTCATTAGTACTCCTTTAGAGTAGTCCTTTCCCTTGTACATTTTCTGTAGTCCTTATTTTATCTTATTCTATCTAGCATACTACTACCACTGTGATCATCCCAAGTATTAATGAGATTGTGTTATTGTCCTGCCTAAAACTTACTAAATGTGCACATAAATCTTAAAATAAAGTAAAATGCTTCAGATCCTTCTCCTATCTGCCTTTGTAGGTTAATATCCCATTGCTCTCATCTCCATCACTCTTTAAACATTCAATAACACATCTTTTTTATATGCATTGATGAAGTAGGTATGTATTGAATGTGAACTATATTATGCTAGGCCTCAGCCTGCCATCCTGGAAATTATGGACACGTAAAAGATTCAATAAAATAAACAGATTGATAGAGAACATTCTGAATTCAGGCACAGGACAGGAAGATAATCAAGGAATAGTTGTATTAGTTAACTACTACTAAATAATAAATCACCTGCAGCTGTAGCCCTGTGGCATCTGATCCCGTCAGATCTTAGAAGCTAAGCAGGGTCGGGCCTGGTTAGTACTTGGAAGGGAGACCGCCTGGGAAGACCAGGTGCTGTAGGCTTGGGAGACTGACCCGGCAACCCACTCCCAAAAAAACAATCAGCCATTGAAAACCCCATGAATAGCAGAGCAGCACTGAAAATAGTGTTTCCCCTGTTGTACATAGGGTTGCTATGAGTCAGATACTGACTGGACAGCACCTAACAACAACAACAAATAATAAATCATTTATAAAGAATAGTTTAAGATAATATCAATCACTTAATCTCATAATGTCTCAATGTTCTAGTATGAACTGTCACACCTACGTAGTTCTCATTCAGATTTTCTAACAAAATTTTAATCATTTCAGTTCCTAAGTTTGGATGTTATCTCAAAGGCCTCATTACTCATTTGTTTGGTCTGGGAAATCTTGAACAGCTAGGAGCTGAAACAAGGCAGGCTCTTCATGCCTTTCTCTCATTTCTATGTTTTCTTTCATAAAAAATACCTCAGGGAGGCTTTCTTACATGGTATCTTAGGCCTTCAAAAGCACATGCTTCAAGAGAGAAAGGAAGGGAGTTGCACCATCTTTTTTGATGTAGCCTCTTGTTATGGTGTGGATATGGATAGTAGCCTGCAAAACTCTATATGCTAAAGGCTTAGTCCCAAGGGCCTTTATTAGGAGTTGTGGACCTTTACGTGGTGGGTCTTATGCAAAGTCCTTAGTTCATTATAAACATGACCCAGGAGGGGACTGTGGAGCCTAGGACCATACTTTCTCTCTTTGCTTCCTTATTCACTATGTAAATGGTTTGCTCTGCCACACACTCCTGTTG
The DNA here is from genome assembly GCA_007922755.1 of Pedetes capensis. Lineage (NCBI taxonomy): Eukaryota > Metazoa > Chordata > Mammalia > Rodentia > Pedetidae > Pedetes > Pedetes capensis. The sequence goes on from VMDO01036207.1 coordinate 3,829, forward strand.
TGATATGCTGTCCTTACCAGAAGCTCAAAGCAATAAGGCCACCCAATCTTGGGTTGGAAATTCCATATGTTAATTACTTTTGTGTCATAAACAACTTAAAGGAACAAGGATTTATTTTGGTTCATGGTTTCAAAGAGTTCAGTCCACGGACATGTGGTTCCATGTTTCTGGGATGGAAGGATGTTATAGAAGATCTTCTTTACCTCATGGTGTACACAAAGTAGAGAAAGACTGGAAGTGATTTGGGACCAGGCATAACTTTCAAAGTACCCTACTTCCCCTAGGCTCCATCCCCTAAAGTTTCCACCACCTCAAAAAACATTGCCAGAAATTGAGGACCAAACACATAATACATGAGCCTGTGGGGGATATTATATATTCACATCAAGGCATTCTGCCCCTGGCCCCCAAAGGCTTATGGCCATCTCATAATGCAAAATGAATTTAGTCCATCTCCAGGAGTGCCCAAAATCTTAACATTTCCAACATTGTTCACAAGTCCAAATTCAAAGCCGCTTCTGAGACTTAAGGCAAACTCTTAGCTATGTTGTTGTTGTTAGTTGCCGTCGAGTCAGTATCTGACTCATAGCGACCCTCATAGGGTGCTCAATGGCTGACTGTTTTCAGGATTGCCTTGGGAGTGGATTGCCAGGCCCTTCTCCCATTTGTGCGGTGCTGGGAATTGAACTCGGGACCTCAGAGACTGCAGTGAAGCGCTCTACCCACTGAACTAAATTCCAGCCCCTCTTAGCTGTGAGCCCCCATAAAATCAAAAAGAAAGTTACATCCTTTCCAGACATAATGGCACAGGGTAAATATTCCCATTCCAAAAGGGAAGAATAGGAGAATAGCAAAGAAAGATCAGATCCAAGCAAGACTGAAATCCGATAGGGCAAATATTAAATACTCTAGTTCTGTGCCGGGCATCCAGAGCACAGGGTATCTTGAGGCATAATCCAATGGCTTTGAGCAGCTCTTCCCCTATGGCTTTGCCATTTGCACTCCACAAGTTCTCTCCCTTGGACTGGCTCCACTTGTTGCCTGTGGCTATCCTTAGAAGATGTTCCATGTTCCTGACCTCTCCAACCTCTTGGGTTCTCCATTGCAGCTTAAGGTTCACACTTACATCTTCACACATAGACCTCTCAAGGACTGCTTATGGGAATTTTGACCCTGTCACACATTGTCTGACCTTTTGGGCTTTCCTTTGAAATCTGAGTGGAAGTTTCCACAACTGAGTAACTGTTGCATTCTGTATGACTACAAAAGCAGCATCATGTGGACTCAAGTTTTGTCACAAGCTTGAACAGTATCCAGGATCCCTTGGACCATGGCTATAGCAGCCTGAGAATACATAAGTGGTAGAGCACAGTGAAATGAATCCTACATATGCAACTTCCTAGGCAGCCGAGGGCAAGCAAGGTGTCCCAGAGGCACTCTTTTTTCCAGGGAAAGTCTTTCAAATGAGTTTACTCTTTCATACTCTTGAGCTTGCCATGGGTAGAGTCTGGCCAATTCCGGAGATGATCTCAAGTCTTCTTTCCTATTTTCCAAATGCAAAGTACCAGGATTCCTTTTAATGACACTATTCTCTTTATAAACCATATCTCCCTTAGGCTGAAATTTGAACACAATTCTCTTCTAGCCAATCTACGCATTTTAAAAGTTTTCCCACTGTGCTTTTTGCTCCTGTTTCTCACTACACACCTGGCTAAAAGCAGCTTGAAATAAAAATGCCACAGCCTGAGTGCTGGACTGCCTTAAAATTTCATTTGCCAGATCAATTAGTCTATCACCTTTAAATTTAGCATACACAAAAAACCGTTGTTGTTGTTGTTGTTAGGTGCTATCGAGTCGGTATCTGACTCATAGTGACCCTCATAGGGTTTTCAATGGCTGGTTGTTTCGGGATTGCCTTGGGAGTGGATTGCCAGGCCCTTCTCCCATTTTTGCGGTGCTGGGAATTGAACTCAGGACCTCAGAGACTGCAGCGCAAGCACTCTACCAACTGAGCTAAGTCCCAGCCCACAAAAAACTGAGGACATGGAAAAATGTAGGCAAATTCTTTGACAGAATGTAACATGAATGGCTTCTAGTCCAATTCTCAACAGATACTTTATTTCAATGTGAAACTTCATGAGCCTAGCTTTCACTGTCTGCATTTCTCTCCATGTTCTGTTCTTCTGAGGTCCCTCAGTATATAACCCATTAAGCTATGCTTACAATAATCTAGGACCCACATCTACAAACTTTTCCAAATTCCTCCCCTAAATCAGTTCCAAAGGTTTAAGAACCACGTGGTCAGGTGTAGTCATAGCAACAACTCTCTGTCTTTGGTACCAATTTTCTGTGCTAGTTACTCGTATTGTCTCTGTGACTTAATGCCTGAAATAATCACTTAAGTAGGAAAGATTTATCTTGACTCGTGGTTTCAGCGGGTTCAGTCAATAATTGCTTGGCCCCATGTACTTGGGCAAAATATCATGGCAACATGAGCATGTGGTGGAGAAGCTTCTTTAACTCATGACAGAGAGGAAGCAGAGAGAAATTAGAAGGGACTGGAAACCAGGCACAAACTTCAACAGGGATTAAAATAGTAACATGAATACCAGGCACTATCATCTTGATTTTGACTAATTCCTTTAATGTAGTACTACCAAAATAGGTGAAGAACACTTTTGTACAGAATATGGTAGAGAATTCATCTGTAGGATGAAGCTACCTTTCTATATAGGAAATTTCGTCAGTTTCCTTGCTCACTTCAGGTTTACTCTTTCAAAGTTCTGTAAGATGAGACCTCCAAACAATGAAAGAGTGGAGTACTTTAAGATATTTTATAATGATTATAATGAAAATATCAAATAAAAATCCAAACTGGTATCTATAATCTGTAAACATTTCTTAATAATTTCTATATTTAGGGGAAAATATGGAAAAGGAAATAATTTTTAGATTTTTTCTTTACCATCCCATACATAAGAATTTTTTTTAATTTTAAAATTTTATACCAGTAAAATCCAATACATAAAGTTGATGCAAAAGATTGTATGAATCACTACCAAATTTAAAAATGTTTTCAAAATATCAGTTGGTAGAGTACTGCTCTGCACTCTCAGAGGCCCAGGGTTTGATCCCCTGCTCCACTAAAATGGGAGAAGGATATGGCATTCTACTCCTGAACCAATTCCCAAAACAATCAGCCATTGAAAACCCTATGAGAGTCACTATTTGTACCATCTGACTCCATAGCACCTATCAACAACAACATTAACTTCTTGGGCTGATTTTCTATTTACTTTTATGCACTAACAAAGGTAATTGAGATTGCATCTTTCATTTTGCTATACTATTATATTTTCCTGGTAGATAGATTATACTTAGCTGGCATATTCCCATAGGAGTAAATTATTTCAAAACCATGAAATTTCATGACTTCTGAGCTTATTCATTATACTCACTTCAGGAAGGAAAATAAATCTATTTCAAAATTGTTGAGATGGTATGACTCTTCTATAAACTGGAATCATAGTTATATAAAAGAATTTGGTGATCCTTAAGCCAGGGACAAGCCATTCTTTTTGAAAGAGCACTGGTGTTTTAAAAAAGTATGAAGAATTCAACTTCCTTCATGAATAAAGTAATTGCTTAAATTTCCTTCCTATTGTGAGTTTCTATTTCTTTATTTTTTCTTAAAGATAACCATGAAGTCAATGTTCTAATTACCTTTCAATACACTTGTCTTTGAATTTTGTTCCACAAATGTGGCTACATGAAACATTCAGGACAACCAGTCAATGAACTGATTTCTGTTGAGTGCCACCTTTCCTAGCTATTGATCATAATCTGATGTCTTTCGAAATGAAATGTACTATCATTGAAGATATGATTCTTGACTTTATAATTTCAATTCAATTGCCACATTTACATATTAAGCTACCTTTAGGTAACTTGGCAATTATTGTAAATGAACAAAATTATTGAGAAACATCAATTAATCTGAGTGTCTAGTAAAATACTTATTTGGATGCAGTCCTAGATAATGCCTATGGTAATGGGAGGAAGGAAAATGAAGTAAACTGGTTTCCAGCGAATATGATTTGGTTTTGTAAAGTTTCCTTAGTCAAAAAGGCTCACTGAATATAAGGTAACTCAAAGCTAATGCCAGTTGTCAATGTTTAGACATGCACATATATGGTTTGAATGTGTGCCTTGAAGGTCATGTATTGGAAACTTAACCCCCAATGCAACAGGGTTGAAAAGTAGGGCCTTTAAGTCGTGATTGGGTCAAAATGAGTCTGCTCTCATGAATAGATTAATGCCATTTGTTCAGGAATGAATTCCTCATAGGACAAATTTGGCTCTCTCTTATTCTGTCTCTTTGTCTCTTCACCATTTCACCATGGCATGGCATATCAACAAGGCCATCACCAGATGCTGGCCTGTCATACTCGGACATCTGAGCCTCCAGAACCATGTACCACATTCCTGTTGATTATATATTAATTAGTCTGTGATATTCTGTTATAGTATCACATAATGGGCTAAGACAAGGGGTGTATGTATATGTTTGTGTGTGTGTGTGTGTGTAAATGCACACAAAACTAAATTCCAGGTAAGATACACAAACTCTTCAGGGTATTTGTTTCTGAAGAAAGGGGCATTCTTTTTACTTAAATAGTAATTTGCTATTAGAATTTTATAACATATGTACATATAACTTTCCAGCAAAATTTTAACCAAATTTGAAAGTGGTGTCTTTAGAAATCCAACAAAATTTAAAACATAATGTTAAAATAAAGTTTTTATTGTAATAGCTATTCTTTTAAAAATGAAGCCTTCATGGGTACCAAGAAAAATGATTGAATCTAAGGCCATCTGTGTGGGATCTCAGTTTGATTCAGTCTTAATGACCAGTTTATTCATTGGAAAGAAATTGTGTACATAGAATTCACATTTTTAGGCCTTTCTGTAGCCTACAGAGTCAAATTGAGATGATCTGGAATTTATGAAGAATCAGCAAGAAGACTTTCTGAAAATATCTCTTCCACTGACTGTTATGATTAATCTATTTTAAAATGCTTCCCAGGCTCTGAGTATTTTTCTGTGATATAAACATGAAGGCAAAGCTTGCAGATAGAAAAGGGCATAGGATAGGTGTCTTAGGGGGCATCAAAAAGAATAAAGGGAAGCTGAAGGGGGAGAAGCCAGATGACCAAGACATCAGGCTTTCAGAAGTCTGCTATGAACTGCTTTATTTCTTTTTATAGCAAACTCTTCTCTTTATACCCATTGTTTTATCTCTTCTTTAGTCTCAGAAGAAGAGGTACCCCTTTCTGGCTTCTAAGAATTTCTGCTCCTCTTTACTTTCCTATTCTTTCTGAAGTGTATCTTGCTTTCATCATTAGTAATTTTCTCTCTGCAGTAAATATGCACAATGTATGGTCTTTACTATGCATGTTTATAACCTGTACATAAGTGGCCTCAATGGTTACCTTCATTGTTATCCAAATCTTGGTCAGTTCAATTCACTGACTCTAGACCTGGACATAGCTCCTTTCAGTAAAGTAACAGCAAATATGATGTAATCAGAGACTGGAAAATGGCTTTGATATTGAGCTTCGCCCTCTCTTGCTGTACTTGGGGAAGTCTATGACCACTATCATGCAAATCAGCCTAGGATAGCCTGTTGGGTGATGAAAGCCACAAGGCTCAGATATCCTCTTTGCTCTGCTAAGAACTGTTGTTGTTGTTGTTAGGTGCTGCCAAGTTGGGTCCAAATCATAGCAACCCTCATAGGGTTTTCAACACTGATTTTTTTAAGCTTGCTTCAGGAGTGGATTGCCATGTCCTTCTCCCAAAGAGAAAACGAGCAAACAGAAATGTGAATGAGGCTATGGATCTTCAGAAGACCACAGATTCATCAGGGATCCCAGACACTTCTACATGGTTCAGAGATGTAACATTAACCCAAACTTACAGAATAGTGAACAAATTTGTCTTGGTTTATTAGAAAACAGAGACCTCTACTTAACTATATCACCATGTTAGATATGGCTTGTATTCACTGTTAACTATTCTATGGCTTATCGTTTATCATATAGTATTCACCTAATGATATAAATAATCTATGTGATAGAAACTATGGTAAACAATAATACATAGAATAATAGGCAATAACCGATATGGGGACAGTTATTACTGAACAAAGAAAGTAATGGCAAATAAAATTTATTGTGTTCTTTGTACCACCTACCACATTAACCTTATAACAAATATTATTTCATCACAACAAACTTATTACTGGCCTGATTATACAAATAAGGAAATAGAGGCTCAGAGAATTTTAGATTTGCTTTAAACTACAATAATTTATGAATTAATCTCCTTCTCTGGAGACTATGCTCTTAGAATAAAGTCCATTATATTATATTCTTATGAACAGATATCAAGAAACCAGAGGATTTAGACTTTTTTTTTTTACAGTACTGGGGGCAGGTTGAATCCAAGGCCTCATAAATGTTAGACAAGTGCTCTACCACTGAGCTGTTTCCCCAACCCCTTCTCGGGTTTTTATTTTGAGACAGGATCTTGCAGTTTGCACAGGCTGCCTCTGGCCTCAAACTTGCGATCTTCCTGCTTCAATCTTTCCAGTTGCTGGGATTACAGGTGTGTGCCTTGGAGCCCAGCTGATGATGTAGACTTAATTCTGCCACAAACTTTTGCATTAATGATGAAAAGGCAAGTCACCTTTATGTGTCTTTAAGGGCCCATATAGCTACCTTTGCTATGATCCACAAATAGTCTTTAACCTGACTCCATTCACTAGTCATCTGCACTTTGTTTAATACTTTGTCCATCAGTATCTGTCCTCCTTTATTGGAAATTGAAATCTTGAAGGCCACCATTGTCCTCTTTGTCAAATCCAATAGATATCAAGCTCATTCATTATGAATTTTCTGTTTGAATTTTACAGAATCCATCATTTCTTTATGCTTAATTATCCCACCTCTTTAAAAAATACTTACTTTCTTAGTTATCTAATTCTTAATTTTTAAATGGAGCTCCATATAAGTCATACAGATTTATAAATTCATTATACTGGTTGAAGAAAACTGTACATGTATGCCTTTATGGGGCTTCATACTTTTAATCAAATTCTCCAGTGGTCTTTAGCCTAAAATAGGTTCACTCAGGCACTGATTACATTTACTGAGGATGTTTTATTTGAAAGGGTCTGTTCTGGTCACTGAGGGGAAACCAGTGATCAAAACAGATAACATTTTTGACCTCATGGAAACTAGTGCTAATTGGAGAGATAGAAGAGCAAAACATAAGCATGTCTATATTGTATTATCTGACAGAAGTGTGATGGAGAGAAATAAAGCAAAGTAAAAAGATAGAAAATGGAAGGGATTTATATTTTAGATAGGATAATCACATTCCACAGGGAATTGATATTTAAACAGAAACTGGAATGAGATGAGAAAGTAACAAATCATAAGGGCATCCTTGGAAAGTGCATTTCTGGAAGGGATTTTGAAGGCAATTGCCTGAAGTAGGAATATACCTTGTGCCTTTGTACAATAACCAGGAGCCATGATGATTGGCCTGAGTGAAAAAGAGGCAAGTATTGGGAAACAAGGTTAAATAAACACCCAGAGGCTGTGTTAGGCAGACTGTGTTGGCCATGGCTAGGTTCTCAGGTGCACCAAGCCAGTTTCCCTTCCTTCTCTGAAACTTAGTGGAGTTATTTTACTCTGGTGGGATGAGATTGGTCTCTGCATAACTGTTGTGGATCTTGAGTAAATTATTGTGTTCCATTTTTAGAAATTTTAGCAAATTATCTTTCTGAGTTCCAATATTTTTGACCTTTACAGTTGGGATTCAATTACCTGGTGGACAGGCCTGTTACAATGTTTTAAGACAGCATATGAATGCTCTCACCTTAGTGCTAGCATGAAGCTGCTCAGTAATTCTTAATTTTCTCACTTCTATAGCCATACTACCTTGGCATCTGACCTCATCTGTTCTTAGAAACTAAGCAGGGTTGGGCCTGGTTAGTCCTTGGATGGGAGACCTCCTGGCAATATTTGGCAGTGTAGGCTTGGGAGAAGGATCTGGCAGCTCACTCTCAAAAGAATCAGCCATCAAAAACCCTATGAATAACGGAGAAGCACTGACATAGTTCTGGGCATGGTACAGTGTCCAGTAGTGTTTCTTTCTGTTGTACATAGGGTTGCTGTGAATCAAACCTGACTCAATGGTACCTAACAACAACCATGTACATACACTTACTACGAAAACATTCAGGACATTAACTTCAACTGAGGATTGAGACCCAGATCAGTGTCTCAAGTTCTATAATAATTTTCAATACAGGGGCATGTATACATCTGAAATTAATAAGTTGTATATGTGTAGTTTATTGTATTTCAACTGAGCCTCAACAAGACTGTTTATAGAAATATATCTTTCATCCTTTTTAAATGCCTGCCTAGAAGCCAGTTGTGGTAGTGCACATCTGTAATCCCAGCAACTCAGGAGGCAGAGACAGCCTGCACATCTTAGCAAGACCCTGACTCAGAATTAAAAAATTGTTTAAAATGGGTTGGGGGCACAGCCCAGTGGTAAAGCACTTACCAAGTGTGTGTGAGGCCCTGGGTTCAACCCCCAAGTACCTCACAAAATGTTTACCAAGATATTTCAGTAGCATTTTAAACTAAAAATATAATCTTTCTTCTAAAACTGGTATGGAAATCTCTGGTTGCTGAAGGGTAATATAACAATAAAAATACTTGATCTGCCATAAATTACTCAGTGTCAGCTCACTGGTCACTCTGTGTTGAGGGTTGCAGAACTACGTCCTGTATGTGTCCAAAATAGCCATGAGTTCAATGGAAGCTCAAGGTCATTTTCAGAGCTCTTTGAATGTATACATCTCCTCTTTCTTCTACTATGTTCTGAAACTCTGTTGTTGTTAGGTGCCTTCAAGTCAGGTTCAACTCATAGTAACCTTGTGTACAACAGAATGAAACACTCTTCTACACTGTGACATCCCAGCATTATGTCAGTGCTTCCTGGCTATTCAGAGGGCTGTCAGTGAATGATTGTTCTAGAGCTTGTTTTGGGAGTGGGCTGCCAGGCCCTTCTCTCATTTTTGCCATGCTGGGCATTAAACTTTTGTTGCTAGGTGCTGTGAGTCCTGCCCAACTCATAGAGATCCTCATAGAGTTTTCACTGGCTGACTGTTCAGGGATTGCCTCCGCAGAGCAGCACTTTACCAACTGAGCTAAACCTCAGCCCTCTGGAATTGTAGCCTCCCCAAATTCTTCCTCAACTTGAAGAGATTACCATTCTCTACTTGGGTTCTCTTTCCCCAAATGCACCAAGTTCTAGAAAGTGGCTCCTAGCAGAAAAGTGAGGCACTACCTGTGCTCAGGGTATTTGTTTTCTTGCTCTGAAATATTTTTATAACACACTCTCTGTTGTACTATGCCTAAAAGCTGCTATTTCTTATACTTTATCCAGTTTTCTAGTTGTTTATTAGGAAGGCAAGTTTGTTCCCAGGAACTTGGTCAAGGACAGAAGCCATCTGCTAGTAACTTAATGGAAACCCAGTGCCCACATACAACACTCAAACATTTCACAGATAGATTCTTGCAGGGTTTATAAAAGAATAATTTTTGTTTTGGGGATAGGACCCCAGAAGAGCAATTTGTTCTAACCTCAGGCCACTTTTATAAGGATAATACATTCCATTCTGACAAATAATTGTGTCTGCACCTTATGCTCATATCTTATCCAGTTAGCATAGCATGTAGAGAAAGTATTGAAAATGTAAGTTCCAAACTGAGCTTAGTGGTGCAAGTTGGTAATCCCATCATTGACGAGGCTGAGGCAGGATTGCAAGTTTGAGGCCGGCTTGGGGTACAAAATGAGTTCCAGTCCCATCTGGGATACATAGGGAGACCATGTCTCAACAAACAAACAAACAAACAAACAAACCTCAAAACAAAAACTCTACCCTCCAGCAACAACAACAACAAAAATCCCAGGCTCCACTTCTTTGTCTGTCCTTCTTCCCTTCTCTTTACTTTCTTCTTCAGATATGCAAACAACTGCCTGCAGCTAAGCAACATTTGCCAGTTTGGGAAATCTATATTCATGTTTTCATTTCACTTGTTTTATTTTATTTCTTGTGGCATAATTATTAAAAGAAAGCTACTATTTCCTATTAAAATGGATAAACCTTAATCAGGCCTTATTATTATTTTGAAAAGTAAATTTGAGTTTTAGGAAAACCCTGTGCAACTCAGTTGCTCAAGTCCCTTTGCCTGTATGACCAAGTATGCAACTCTAGTGTAGGGACAGAAAGGATGTTAGGCCCCATGTTTCATATTCACAATGTCAACTTGTCTGCATCTTTGGAATTGGTTTATTCCCTTCACGTTGACGCATACAGTCCAGCATTTGACAAATATGTTTCAAAAGCTTATTTCTCTTATTATTTTGGAAGTCTTAAATCACTTCCACAGGTCTTAGGAAAAGGAAAAGAATTGTTCCTGCAATAAATTTAGGTAGTGATTTTCACATTGTTCACAGACTGCTGATATTAGAGTCCTTTCAAATTCTAGATTGAGACACACTCATCATAAACAAAAGCTCAGAAGAAGCCTCTTTACTGCTAATGCAATTGTTAAGTGTATTGTTTTGAAAATGAAAACTTATGATTTGCACAAAATTTTCCAATCTGCGTTCATGCCACTTTTGAATTGCATAAAATAACAGAAAAATCATAGTATGAGTCTTTCTTATATGAAGTTGTTATTTTCTTTTCTAGAATGCAATATGTGTATCTTTTTTATTCACACTGAAGTGCCTCATTCAAAACACAGAGGAAATTGTTCAATAATTCTCACCCAGGATGAGGTTTCATACAATTGAGTAATATAGCTACTTCACAGCATGAAGTTAATTTATGTAATTTGTCACACTTTAAGATAAAATAATGTATGCACATATCTAGCACATCCACACTCTTTTTAAAAACAAATTTTTGATCCTTGTTAGAACAATGTCCAATCACTTTAATTTCACAGGAATGCTGGTGCTTTCTTAGCAGTACCATTAGCACAGATATTGGCTTCCTGCAGTGCAGCACAGAAGAGACAAAGCAGTCATGTACTTTCTATCCTCACAAATTTTCAGAGACTTTAAAGGGTAGCTTACAGACACAGAAAAGAGAGAAAAGAAATAAAGCTCAATTAAAGTAAAAACACACTTAGTAATTTCACTTTTTAAATTTCTATAATATGTGGATGCCTTGGATCCAGGGAAATTATTTTGTTTACTTTTAAATAATTCCACATTGTTTAAGAAACTGAGCTATTTCACATTGTAGTTTCTCCTGAAAGGTGATATTTCACTAGATTAAATAAGAAAGCATATTTTATAGTTAATGTTAGTCACAAACTCTATTCAACAATCACCAAGGCATACTTCATCCAGGCAAAAATGATTTTCT
>VMDO01036208.1:0-15353 GCA_007922755.1 Pedetes capensis
AAAGATTGAGGTTGTCCAAGATTTTGCTTTGCTTGGCTCTATAATCAACACCCATGGAAGCAGCAGTCAAGAAATCAAAAGACGCATTGCTCTAGGAAAAGCTGTGGCAAAAGATCTCTTTAGAGTATTGAAAAGCAAAGATGTCACATTGAAGACAAAGGTGCGTCTGACTCATGCCATGGTATTTTCAGTGGCATCATATGGTTGTGAAAGGTGGACATTGAACAAGGGAGATAGAAAAAGAATTGATACTTTTCAATTGTGGTGCTGGAGACGTCTATTGAATGTTCCATGGACTGCCAAAACAACCAACAAATGTGTCCTAGAAGAAGTACAACCATAGTGCTCCTTGGAAACAAGAATGGCCAAACTGCATCTTACATATTTCGGACATGTAGTCAGGAGAGGTCAATCCCTGGAGAAGGACATCATGTTTGGGAGAGTGGCAGGTCAATGCAAAAGAGGAAAGTCCTCCACCAGATGGATTGACACAGTGTCTGCAACAATGGGCTTAAACAGAAATAAGATTGTTTGCCTGGCACAGAATCAGCAAGTGTTTTGGTTGGCTGTACATAGGGTCACTATGAGTCAGACTCGACTCGACAGCACCTAACAACAACAACAACAATTCTTTCATCTGCCTGCAGCAGTACCACCCTAGTCAGATCTCAGAAGCTAAGCAAGGTAGAGCCTGGATAGTATTTGGATTTGAGACTGCTTGAGAACACCAGGTGCTGTGTGTTTGGAAGATGGACCTGGCAGCCTACTCCCAAAAATCATTCAGCCCTATTAATAGCAGAGAAGCACCTACATAGTGCTGCGCATGGCACCATGTTGAGGAGTGTTTCATCTATTGAACACAGAGTTTCTGTGAGTCAGACCTGACTTCATGGCACCTAACAACAACAACATTGTTTCATACAGGGCTTCATACATAAGAAAAATTAAATTCAGGCTTGAGTGCAGTTTGATACATTAAAATTTAGAGAGTTTGGGTTTAATTTGAGTTCGGGTTAAAATTTTCAATTCTTTGTGTAAATAGACAAATAATCTCATCATTTTTTTCAACTTTTAAATAGTTAATGATACAAATGGACTGGGATTTAGCTCAGTTGGTAGAGTGCCACTCTGTAGTCACTGAGGTTCTGAGTTCAAGTCCCAGCACCACAAAAATGGGAGAAGGATATGGCAATCCACTCCCTAAGCAATCCCGAAATAATCAGCTGTTGAAAACCCTATGAGGGTCACTATAAGTTGGGTATGACTTGATGGCACCTAACAACCAGAACTATGATACAAATAATACAAATCATCAAAAGATGATCCTAAATCCAGTTTTTCACTGGGTTCACGTTGAGGATCACATTCAGACTCAGGTTCAAAAAATAAAAAAATAAAATAAAATAAAAATACTTGAACTGGAAGGGGTTCAGGGTTTGGGTTCAAGTTTGGTTTGAAGCCCTGCTACCTACACATAAGATTTAAACCTGAACCCAAACAGAACCTGAACCCTCTAAATTTTAACACGGTGAACCAGCACCTGAACCTGACCCCAGTTTTTCACGGGTTTCAATCCCTGCTTTCATCCCATGCTCTAAAGTCTTTGCTTCTTGGCTTCAATCCAATCTCTGTTTCCATCACTGGCTTCTTCCTTCCTATTTATTATTTCCATAGTTGCTGTTGTGGATTGGTTCTTCCTTGTGGCTTTCAGTATTTAGCTTCCTAGACAAGTAGGAAGATTGTTGAGAGCATTCTAGCTACTCCAAATCCCAGTGTATATTTTATACTTTAGTGTATTTTTAGATTTAGAGAAAAATTGCAAAATAATACTCAAAGTTCTCATTCATTCCACACTCACTAACATTTTACACTAGTATGATACATTTAATGCAATTAAGGAATCAATATCAATACATTTGGGAGACGGAGACCGGCACCCCACTCCCAAAAGTCAGCCCACCATTGAAAACCCTATGAACGTCAGGGTAGCACTGACAATAGTGTCTCGCCTGTTGTACACAGGGTCGCTATGAATTGGATACCAACTTGACGGCACCTAACAACAACACCATTGATAAATTATTATTATTAGCTAAAGTCTAAATTTTGTGCAGATTATTTTAGTTTTTGTGTAGTGGCTTTTCTGGGTCCCATGCATACTGGATATCATGTGATATTTAGTTGTTTTTATTTTAGTCAGGCTTTTCTTGAATGTGACAGTTTCTCAGATTTGACTTGCTTTTGACAACTTTGAGCATTTGGAAGAATAGTGGTCAGATACTTTTCACACTATCCTTAAATTGGAATTTGTCTAATGTTTCTCTTATAATTATATTACAGTCATTCATTTATGTGTGAGAGCCACAGATAATAAAACATCATTTTCATCATGTTATGAACAAGACTAAAAGCTATTAGCATGACTCTAGGTTTTGCATGTTTCTCTACTGTAAACTTATTCTTTTACTATTTTTTCCCTTTCCATTCTGTATTCTTTGGAAGAAAATTACTATATGTAGCCCACACTTAATGAATGAGGCGATGTGCCAGGTAGATGGGTATCTACATAATTATTTGGAATTCCTTAACACTGAACATTGTTACTTTCTATTATTCAGTCATTTATATAAATATTGATTCATGAGTATTTATTTTATAATTTGTGTCTTAATCTAATGTTACTTTACTTTGTTCCTGAAATTTTTTCAGCTATCGTCAGTGGAAGACTTTGATACACTCTCATCACTGTGAATTTTTTAAGTACTTTCATACATTTTAAGCCCCGTAAGACAGTCTAGACTCATCTTCCTGTTTCTTGCCCTGGTCCTATACACAGCTATTCCTCTAAAAAGCTCTGATTTCTTTAACTGGAGAATGGTATTATCAACCAAATTCTGGGTATTAGATTTGCTCACTGTAACTGAATTGCTATTGCTTTTAGTCCCTCTTGGCAGATGGAACAAGGAATTATGTGTATACTAACCTTTGTATATAACTAACCTGTGTGTACACACACACACACACACACACACACACACACACACACACACATATATGCTCCTAAATGTAACTGTACTAAGCTAACATAAGTTCATACTAATATCTTGAACCACAATCCATTACAGCATGCATTGTTCTAGCTTATCTTTGATGCCTCCTCCCCTGGCTTATTCTAAATTTTTGCTTTAAGCAATGATAAGAAACAAATATTTGTTACTCAATTCCTATGTACTTGTAAATTTATATCAGAATTGTTAACCCATATGCTCGTGGGAAGCTTCTTTTTATCAGTTGAGGCATAGTGTTTATGTAGTTTCTTTTGGCTTTCATCTTGCAAATTCAGCTCCATTCCAGTTACTTAGGTTAACATTTTACCCCCAAGGCTTTCAGGTTTTTTCCCATACATTTGTAAAACAGTTAATTTTTTTGTTTCATTATACATTCTATTGTGGGATACCTCAGACTTCTAAACCAAACAGTTATTTTAAGTTTGCATTCATTAGCTTCACTGTATGTTGTGTAAAGTTGTCTGGGTTTTGATAATTAGGATATCATACAGAATAATTTCCTTGTTTTAAAAGAAATCTACTGTGCTTCATACAAATAATCCTCCCACTCTACCTCTGGGTGTCTGAAAAATCCATTTACCTCTTGAAATTTTATCATTTTACTTGTTATGTTTCTATGACCCATCTTGAATTAATTTTTGTAACAGCAATAAGGTCTGTATGTAGGTTAATTTTTTGCATATAGAGGTCCAATTGTGCAGTACTATTTGCTAAAAATACAATATTTTGTTCATTAACTTGCCTTTACTCTTTTGTCAAAACTAATTGAGTATATTTGTGTGGGTTTACTCCTAGTCTCTCTATTCTGTTCTATTTATCTGTATTGAGCCAGTGCTACACATGCAGTCTCTGATGTCCAGAGTTCAATTCCCAGCACTGCAAAAATGGGAGAAGGACCTGGCAATCCACTCCCAAGGCAATCCCGAAACAGTCAGCCATTGAAAACCCTATGAGGGTCGCTATGAGTCGGATACCGACTTGACGGCACCTAACAACAACAACAATCTTAAATCTTGAAACCATGCAATGATTTACCTACAGTTCTGTTCTTTTCAACATTTTTCTTGTTTTCATTTAGTATGTTGAAAGTTATTCTATCTTTTGCTTTTCCAAATAAACTTTCCAACCCGTTTCTTGATATCTACAATGTGAGTGGCAGGGATTATTATTTTTGGGGGGGGAAGGAAATGTGTGGATTCTTTATACCAACTTGAAAACACAAATTAGCACCTTAATTTTAGCAGACATAGAATTCTAGGTGAGTGGTTTATCATTTGATTTTTTTCTTTCAACACTTTAAAATCTTTCACTGTATGCTTCATAGTTTCTTCATGCTTGCATAGTTTCTAATGAGAAGTGTTATGAAATTTTTATCCTTGTTTTTATATAGGTGAAGTGATTTTTATTGCTCTTTGACTTTTTTTTAGCATTTGTTCCCTGCCTTTAATTTCCTGAAGTTGAGTATGAATGTTTTGTTCTGTTTTTTCCCCATTATTTTTTTTTCTCTTTACATTTAATTTTGGGAAGTATTTTTTACCCATCTTCAAGTTCATTATACTTTACTCTGTCACATCCAATCTACTTAGGATCCATCATAGATACATTTTATTTCTGTCATAGAGTTTTTTATGTTCATCATTTCTTTTTTATTCTTTATTACAACTCTATCTATATTGTTTTCTGTTCTTATACATGTCTACTTTTTCCATTAGAGTACATAATAATTATAGTTATTATAAATTCCGTGTCCAATAATTTCAACATCTGTGCTATATCAGAATCGGATGCTTATGTTGTCTCTTCAGACAGCTTTATCTTGTCTTTTAGCGTGTCTCATAATTAATCCCTTTATTGAAAACTAGGTGTAATTTATCAGGTAATAGGAACTAAGGAAAATATGCCTTTTGAGTAAGGGTTTATGTTAATATGGTTAGGAGTCCTGCTGTGTTTAAAGTGTGACGTATGTAGTTGCAAGTGCCAGAGTGCTTTTGTCTCACTTGATTTTCATTTTCCCCAAGTACTTCTCAGAGCGATTTGTCATTTTATAACTTTTTCAGCTGCAGGTAACTGTTATTCTACTGCAGTCTTGCTGAGGTAAATTGTAAGGGAGATGAAGTGTTCTACAATGCCATGACTAAATCCCTATTAGTGGGCCTATGTCCCTGGTCTTTCACCTTCACTGGTACATCAACTTAGTTCTCAACATTTTAAATATTAAGTTGAAAAATAAAGTTTCATAAAATTCTTTTTGCTATAAGTTTGAATTTGTATCTGAGACCAAAAAGGAATTATGACACGGGGCTGGTAATCAATCCTTACTATCAAATGAAAAACCTGATGCTATTCCATGAAGACAAGCTGGGATTTAGCTCAGTTGGTGGAGTGTCCCCTGTGCTCTCTGAGGCCCTGAGTTTGATCCCCAGCGCTACAAAAATTGGAGAAGGACCTGGCAGCCCATTCCTAAAAGAATCCTGAAAAACTCAGCAATTACAAACCCTGTGAACAGCAGAGAAGCATTGGCATAGTGCTAGGCATGCAACAGTGTCAAGGAGTGTTTCATTCTATTGTATATAGGGTCTCTATGAGTTGAAACCTACTCCATGCCACCTAACAACAACAAAAATTCAGTGAAGATAAAAATGAACTAAAGAGTTGAAGGCCACTATAATCCTATATCAGACAGGACCACCAATATCTATATCTCTCAAGAAATATATTTTTTCTTTCATAAAGTGAAAAGCACCAGAAAGCTGAGGTAGACTTTGAAGGGCAAGGGAATGCAGGAATATGGAGGAGGGAGACTTTTCTAGTTATGTCTCATGGCCAGCTGCAGAACTATAGACTCTGTATGCAAAGGGTACCAAAAAATGCATACATATTTTAAGTATTAAAATTATAACATTCAATACATACTAATAACAAAAGATGAATACAAGTCATGTTGACTTGTGTAATTACAAGAGGTGCTCAAAGTAGTTATCATTGTAATTCAATTCAACTTTGAAAAGTATTGATTACATGTCTTAAAAGTTGTGTATAGATTTTTGACGCCCCAGTATATTACCTTTCATAAGGAACATTAAAAAAAACCTCGATTTAAAAATTTTCTTCTTCTTAATTTCATTGTTTTATAAGGAAATTGATGGTGAGAGATAAATTTACAATGTAATTCACTGATTATAGAATAATATAGATGGGATGTTACAATAAATCTATGGGAATATAAACCACTGGAGCACCAGTTGTATTCACCAGGAATCAAACAGAGTAACTGACAGAGATTTAACTTGTCTCACATTGAAATGAAAGTATGAAAGAAAGGGGAACTGCTACTATTTGGAGAAGTGTCATGGATTGGCTATCTGGAAAAGGCTGGGATGGTTCAGAACTTCCCCATGAGACCCTCTGTGTCCCAAAAATGTCCAGGCTTGGAATAAGTATTCTTTATTGGAGAGAGTATATATTTATGATTCAATGAATGACAGTGAAAACCTGAGACAAGACTGAATTTTGCCACTGGAGACTTGGAAATTAAAAGTAGAAAAACATTGTATATTTTTTGTATACATATGTATTGTATACATATGTATACAACTATTGTATACATATGTCTGAATTTCCTGCCCATAATGTTTATCAACATCAGTGAAATGGGTTCTGAAGAATTGGCTCATCCGGCTGCCTCCCTTTGTTTGGGTAAAGTAGCTGTGTGTTTTGATGAGTACAACAGCCAGCCTCCAGTTTATTATACCTACAAGACTGTGGTTACTGCTGCTTCAGAATTATCAAATTTTCTGCTATCATAGTGTGACTTTCCAGGAATTTGGGAAATTTGTCTTTACTACTACTAATAATTTACCCTCTTGGATTGTAGGGTAGTAATTTTTAGTACTATCAATTTGATATTATTAAAACTAATTTATAATTTTTAATTTGTAGAATATATTTCAAGTTGCTCTTTTGTTTATAAATTGAATTTTCTGTATTGCTTGGTCAATTCTAAAGAAGCTAAAGAAATTCACATTTCTCCTGGTATTATTTATATCATTTAAATTAATTCACCTGAACTTATTTAGGAAAGACTAGAAAATTTCACTAATAGAACATTTAAATATCTCTGAAATATAGGGCATCATTTGTCAATGAGGAAAATAATTATAACAATTTATAGAAACTTGTTGTTAGATCAAAGAAAATAAGGATTTCTGAAATGATGTGCCATTTTTAGTGAATGAAAAAGTGAAAATATTAGCTAATGGTTCAGTAAAAGTGAAATGTGAGGACTGGGGTACAGCTCAATGGTAGAGCATTTGCCTAACTTATGTGAGGCCCTTAGTTTGATTCTCAGCACAACTTCCCTTAAAAAAGAACATGAAATGAGCTGATTGGAATACACTAAGACACTTATTCAAACAAATATTTACAAAGGTTTAGTCATTTAAGTTGTTCTAGATTTTCCTTTTACAGTGATGTATATTCTAGGGCTCTGTACTAACTAAAAGCTCCAAAGAATTGGAGAAGTTGACATTCATCCCATAATAGACTCCTTGTTGTTACATGTCACTAAGTTGGGTCCAGTATGTACAATAGCACTATGTACAATAGTACTATTGTTAGTGCTTCTCTGCTATTCATAAGCTTTTCAATGTCTGATTGTTTTAGGAGTGAGCTGCCAGGTCTTTCTCTCAAGCCAAAGGCACGTAGTATTCCCAGCCAATTTCCCATCCAAGAACTAACCAGGCCTGACTCTGCTTAGCTTGCAAGATCTGATGAGATCAGATGCCAGGGTAGTATGATTGTAGACATAATACATGCTTTATTAGATTAATTATGTAAGTGAAAAATAAAAATAGTTCCAGAATTCTCAATAACTGACAAAATTTATTCGGAGTTTATTATGTGCAAAGATCTAGTTTCCCCAAGGTGTTATCTCAAAGTATTTTTAATTAAAATGACCACTTTTGATCTTCTTTATGTAAGTATTGCTACATATAGAAATGTAAAGTTTTTTCTCCCTTCAAGTATCTTGATTTTAGTAAAATACATCATTTGTGTTTCAATGGTGCATGTGAATGTTTAGTGTCTTTTATGTTGTCTTGCAGGATATATGAAGAATTTAGAGTCTGCTACCTGTTTGGTATTTTAGTACTGGACAGCTACCAAATGTATATAAATGTATAATAAATTGACTTTAAATATCTTACTTTTGTCTATTTAAGTGATAATAATTTAACATAGAATTTTATAACACTCTAGTTATTAAGAGCAGGATGATATAACATTTATAACTGAAGATGTGTTCTTGAAAACATTGAGAACTTCTGGCAACATGATAAAGTAGATAGAGAAATGGAAATGCTTAAAGGAAGATTAGTCAATAGATATTCTGTGCTGACTTTGTACTTGTTTCTTTAAAATTCTCTGAGTCCCTGCTGCTTATGCACCATCATTATTAATTTATTTCACGAAAAATGTAACCTAAGGTATGTTCTTGTTGAAAAATAAATTAATGTAAAAAAAGAAAAAGTACAAAGAGTTCCCAGTAATACAAATCAAGTTTGTATTACTATTATTACTATTGTATTACTGTATTACTATTGTATTGCTGTATTGTATTACTGTATTACTATTATTTAGGAAGCCAAAGGAATAGACTATGACCAATATTAGCCATTTTTGCTTATCCAACTTTCAAATATTATTGTCATTTATAAAAGTGACAAACTAGCTGGTGTGATGAGGAGGAGGTAGATTTTTTTTCTTCCTTTCCAAATTTCCTCTCAGGAAGCACTTGGCTTCTTAACTAAAGCCCATCACTTGCTGTAGTCTATAATCTTGCTGTCTAGGAGAAGCAAAGATGAAAAACAGAAAGAACAGTTCAGAATTATCTGCTATGATGGCAACAGCCTCCTGTACCTGGGGGAAAGAGGTCCCGGAGTGGCATAGGATGTACAACACCAGAGTGTTGTTAGGCTCTGCTGAAGTGTTGGCAGTGGTGCCTCACAGTGTTTCCTACACATTGGTGACTGTCCCAGAGCAGTTGTTGGTATCTAGTGCCACAGGTAGCAGTCATTCCAGTGCTGGTGACAGGATTGTTTTCTCCAGGTTCACCTTAATGGCATGATTTCAACTGGAGTTTCACTAATTTGCCTTCCCTTGCTTTTTGCCCATTTTAAAACTTGTTTCTTCGGCCTTTTTATGGAGGTCTGTGAAATTTCTGAAATTTTTTAGTTACCATAGGAACTTATCAGAATTTTGACTAGAATATATGAGAGCAGAATTTCAAAATAAAATTACATCCAGTGAAATTACAAGAACAAACAGGGTGAAAGCATTTTCACGTGTGCCCTGGTCATTCTTCTGAGTCACCATATGTTGAATTTTTAAAAGAATACCCTTGGTTGATCATATGCTTTGAAAAGCTCAAGTAGCATAATATTAAATATTTCTAATCGTCTCACCAGCCCTGACCAGCAGCTATGGTGCTCATTCAGCTTCTGTAAGTCTGTTTGTAGACTTTGAAATGTATAATATTTAGTAAATGTATTTCAAAAGAAAAATAAAATACAAGATGCCCACTAGGGCTCCAAGTACAACAGGGACTTAATCAAAAATCTGTAGGCTAAGTTTAAAAATAAGAAAAGAAACAAACAAGTCAAAAGTTTAAAAGACCTCCTAAGGCATTTAATAGTAAGAAATTATTTAATATATTTTAAATATCCAAAAGTTTTTTTTTTTTTTAATATATCTTCTTCTCTCAAGGATTTATTTCAAAAATCCTTCATGTTTTCCAGTGAGCCTAATTGTATGCTAGTTGTCAACCAGGTCTTAGTTCTTGTCATTACTGGTTTACTAGCTGCAAAGGTGAAATGTTTTGACAAATATTGCACATCATCCACTTTATACTGTGGATCAGCATGGATGTTTTTTAGCTTCTTCAGATGACTCTGTAATGGAGTTATATTTGGAAGGTTCCCAGTATGGTGCAAAAGCCTCATAGAGAGAAAAAGTTTATAAACTGCAATTCTACAAGATGGAGAAAAGCCAGCTGCTCATCCTGCATGACTCCTCCCTGAGCCTTTGTATTTTCCCAGCTAGACCTTTTAGGCATCCTATTTATAAATTTAGCTTGAGTAGACTGAGTGGTGACAAAAGATTCGAATTGGCCAGCATATTTTCACTCTGTGGAGATAAGCCATTAAAAAAAATAAAACCTGACAATAATGGAAGACAAGGGTAAAAGAACATCCTTAGTATTTCCTGACTCTCATGATGTTTTAATCCATTTGCTTTACTGAAAAAATGTCCTCATGTCCTGTTTGGCTTATAAAAATATGTTAAAAGAAGCATTAAACATTTTCCATATATGTAAAATTATGTGGAAAGATCCACAGAAAATCTCAATTTTTTACATACTGCAGGAAATTAAAAATAATGCATGAAGACACTTTTTGGTGGGATGTACCAGAGTGGTAGAGCACTTGCCTAACAAAAATAATAAATAAAAACTCTATTCAGTTACTTCTAGTCTTGCTTTATGACCCAGTTGCTGATCAGTAAAATAAATAGAAATATTATATATAATTATTAAAAGGTATTCATTATTTAAATGGAGAAGTCAGCAGTGGGAACTGTCAATTTAATGGAAAAGATAGTTCAAATTATTTCTTAAAGTATATTATAGTGTTTTCTGTTAGACTGACAGTTGTGACATTTGCAAACCCTAAAGCTGAATTATGCCAGCTCTGCCTACAAATTTAGAAGATCTATGGAAAGAATAACTCATGCATGATAACATTCCTTCCAATACTATAGGGAGTAAAATCAATTGCCTTTTCCTGTTAAGTTTATTCTTCTAATCAGTTTGTCTATCCTTAAATTTAGCTGTTTGTGGGAATGAGACATTTTACTTAGGTTACTCATTAGTTTTGTTAATAGCTTTTGATATTTACCAGGCGTTGCTGTAAGCATTTCATGTACATTAACTCATTTGCTTCTTACAACAGCCCAAGGAAATAGGTTTTATAATTATCCCTTTTTATAGATATGGAAATGGAGGCAAAGAAGTGAAGTAACTTGGCCAGATATACACATAGTGTCAGGGACCCACTCCATCTCCAGTACCTGTGTTGTTGTTTTTGTTGTTGTTGCGGTATTGGGGAGTTGAACTCAGAGCCTCACACATACTTTTTGCAGGCACTCAACCACTGACCGATACCTTCAGCTCATTTTTTACTTTATATTTTGAGACAGTGTCTCCCTAATATACACAGGCTGCCTCTGGCCTTGAAGTCACTATCCTCCTGCCTCCATCTCCTGAGTCACTGGGATTAGAGATATGTGCCCAGCTTCCAGTATCTGTATTCTTGACCACTGTACTTTATTGTCCCAATATTTTGAAAATTAGGCTGATGAGAATTTTATTCATTCTTCATATGTTTTAGTTATAATGCTGTATTTTGTCATTGAATATCATTAATGTTTTAATTTCAACTTGTATCTGTAACTAATGCACAGTTTTGTGGCACTTCACATTATTGTTGTTGTTAGGTGCCATATAGTTGGTGTTTGACTTATAGTGACCCTATGTACGACAGGTGAAACACTATTGTTACTGTGTTTGTTGTTGTTGTTAGGTGCCGTCGAGTTGGTATCCAACTCATAGCGACCCTCATAGGGTTTTCAATGGCTGACTGTTTCGGGATTGCCTTGGGAGTGGATTGCCAGGTCCTTCTCCCATCTTTGCGGTGCTGGGAATTGAACTTGGGACCTCAGAGACTGCAGCGCAGCGCTCTACCAACTGAGCTAAATTCCAGCCCCTATTGTTACTACTTCTCTGCTATTCATAGGGTTTTCAATGGCTGACTGTTTTGGGGGAGTGGGTTACCAGGTCCTTCTCCCAAGCCTACAGCACCTGGTGTTCCCAGGTGTTCTCCCATTCAAGTACTAACCAGGCCCGACCCTACTTAGCTTTTGAAAACTGACAGGATCGGACACCACCGTGGTACAGCTTCAGGCCTCACATTACTAGGAGTTACAATAGAGCAAAGAAAACATCTAATCCTAGGGATATTAATGCAGAAGACCAGTGTTTACATGTCAGTGTGTCCACCTGAAATTGGGAAATCGATTATGAAAAAGAAAGGACAAGAGGAGAGTAGGTATTAAGGGACACCTAGTAGTTTCTGCTATATCAAGGATATAACTCAGAGTTTCTATTTGTAACTTGGGGAAGGGAGAATTCTACAAACTCCTCTAATTGTTCAGTTTCAATACCTTTGTGTTCTCTTGTCTTTGACATGATCACTTCCTTTGGTTATATCCCCGAGAGCCTACTTCTTAAATCCTTGTGCATTTGAAATATAACCCAGGACACAAACTCTCACTGTGTTTACAATCCTTGAGCGAAAATTTCTCCTCCTTCAAACACTCTTCACTTCCTGTCACTTTGCCTGCTAGTCTTCTCCATTGTGCTTTTGAATACAGGGGTCTTTTACACTTTTTAATGCTTCCTGTATCCTTCTCTTTTTGGAACCTAATGTGGCCCTGACATGGAAGCATCCCTTAAAACAACTTTCCTATGAACAGCCACTTTTTCTTTTTTCACCGACTCACAGAGGAGGAGGGAAAGAAGTAAGCATATTTCCTCTTTGCATTTATTTCTCTGAACTATCAGATAACTATCAGGTACCTCACCATCCCCTCCAGCCACATGGCTATCTTCTGCTAACCTTCCACAGCTCCTCCCATCTTCCTCTGTGAGTGACATCATCCTGCAGTGAGTCACACTCATGCTCTCCGCTCCTCTATACCATGTCTTGTCTTTGCTTGTCATGGGATTTCAGAGACAGAGGTCATAGGAATGGTGTTGAAGTAGGAAGATGCTGGGAAAGAATATAGTTTGGAGAAGAAATGTGACTAGTACAAGTCATGATAAAAATACACTATTAAACTAGGCTTGAGAATTTGCATATTTGCATCTATAAATCTATAAAGACTCTACTTGTATATTAACAAGCAGATTTTGTTCTTTGAAACTTAAAACCATAGACTATCAGAAATATTGCCATTTGACACTATCTCACTAAGAATGGTACAGCCTACTGGTACTTGAATGATCTGAGTCCCTAGTCTATAGAAGCTGATTTGCACAGTCCCAGATAAAGAATTTCCAGCATTCTATATTTATCTTAACATCGTATTTTCCAAGGAAACATAGCCCTGGATTCTACTTTACAGTACAGAACCAATATAAACATGTTTACACATAGCCTAACATGATTAATATAATTGTCTAAACTTCTCACTTTCCCGTCACCTTCCCTGCCCCTACCCTATAAGAACCCTATGTATTTCTTTAGGGAGAAGTATTCCACATTCTTTACAGGGTGTCCTTGCTTACTGCCCACAACTGATAAATCCTAACCTTTTTGATTTAATGTTTTAATCAGACAAGCTTCTTAAAGCCCTGTCACGGTTCTGAAATCTTGAGGCCAATAATATGTCACATATTTTGTGAGTTAGTCCTGTTTAGTTAGCCTAAGACCCCAAAGGGTCAAAAATAATAATGTAGCAGGACCCATTATGAGTAAATGCATCTAGGCAAGAATCATAAATATAGAAGGAAGAGAGTGCTAGGCTAAGCCCTTGCAGTTTGTAGTTTCACAAATGGATTTCTGTCTTGGATCCAGCCATTAAAATTCAGTCTCTTGGTTGTTACTTTTCCTCTAAAGCTTTGTATCCTATAGCTGTACCACTTTGAGGTTCGATCCACTCAGATCTCAGAAGCTAAGTAGGGTCAGGCCTGGTTAGTACTTTGATGGGAGACTGCCTGGGAACACCAGGTACTGTAGGCTTGGGAGAAGGACCCGGTAACCCACTCCCAAAAAATAATTGGCCATTGAAAACCCTATGAATAGTAGAGAAGTAGTAACAATAGTGTTTTACCTATTGTACATAGGGTCACTATGAGTTGGTTACCAACTCATCGGTACCTAACAACAACAACAACAAAGATTTGTATTATTCTCCATAAAATGAGAAATAGTGCCTATTTGCAGCATTTTTGTAAAGATAAAATTCAATTGGTTTACCAGAGCCCTAGCCCATGAAAAAGTCACCATGACTTTGTGTTATTGTTTTGTGTAGTGTGCTTCATTTGTAGTCAAAGAGAAGTGGGCTCCATCCTCCACATTTTCACTGATAACTTTTAACAAACATCTTAGGTAGGTTACTGTGTATTACTTTGCCTCATATGCAAACTAGAAATAAGAATACAAACCTAAAAGAGATCCAGGTGCAGTGGCATATAGATGTCATGCCAGCACCCTGGGAGGTGGAACCTGGAGGATCACAAATACACGGCCAGAGGCAGCCTGTGAAATTTAGCAAGAACCAGACTCAAAATTAAAAACTGGGCCAGGGTGCAGCTCAGTGGTAGAGCATTTGCAAAGTATGTGTGAGGCCCTGGGTTCAACCACCCAGTATCAACCCCCAAAAATATCTAACAGAATTGTGTTAATAAGTGTGATAACATAATAAACATGTCCTATAGCAGAGAAGAACTGACAATAGTGTTTCGCTTGTTGGGCATAGGGTCCTATGAGTTGGACACTGACTCCATGGCACCTAACAACAACAACAGTACTGTAACTGATAAGCAGTAGGCATTCCATCAATGCCTTCCTCTCTTTCTACCTACCCTGTTTTCTAGTTATTCTTTGAGAACTATGATGATTGAAAAGAATACAATTTGGAGATTACATTATTTTATTTCATATACATATATCTGAGCAACTCTGTGTTCACAGATTTCTCTATTTTCTCCATGTACTGTGTTAAACAGCAATCATTGGGTGCAAGTATTACCATATATTTTTGAATCTAATCCACACCCTTTCTGCAATTTTAGAGGGCTACAAAATCAGGTATGAATTAGAGTACAATTTTCATGTGATTCTAACCTGCTTCTGATTTTGTAGCCCTCTAAAACTATTGAGCGTATGTATATTAGATTCAAGAATATAGTGAATTCCTATAGCTGAACATATGAGAAGTTGATGGTCTGATCCACAGTCAGCACCTGTTCTTGTTTTGACATTTTGTACAGAGCTTTTCCATCGTCTCTTTGCACATATGTAGTCAATTTGATTTCTGTATGTTCCATCTGGTGAAGTCCATGTGTATAGTCTCCGTTTATGATGTTGAAAAAATGTATTTGCAATGAAAAGGTCATTGGTCCGACAAAATTCTATCATGCGATCTCCAGCTTCGTTCCTGTCACCA
>VMDO01036209.1:0-15348 GCA_007922755.1 Pedetes capensis
TTGTCAGTGCTTCTCTGCTGTTCATAGGGTTTTCAATGGCAGATTGATTTTTGGGAGGGGGTTGCCAGGTCCTTCTCCCAAGCCTACAGCTTCTGGTGTTCCCAGGCGGTCTCCCATCCAGGTACTAACCAGGCCCGACCCTGCTTAGCTTCCGAGATCTGACGGGATCAGATGCCACAGGGCTACAGCTGCAGGCCTGCACAACTTAGTGAGATTATAATTCAAAATTAAAAATGGGCTAGGAGTACAGCCCAGTGGTAGAGTGCTTGCCAAGTATGTGCAGGGTGCTAGGGTTAACCCCTAAGTACCACAAAAAAAAAAAAAAAAAAGACTGTACAATCTAGTAGACAAACTAGTAACATAGTCATTTGGTATCATTAGGTATTATGCACTGTACATAATTGTATGTGCTATACTTTTATATGACTGGTAGTGCAGCAGATTTGTTTACACCAGCATGTCTACAACTATGTGAGTTTGCACTGCAGTACTACACTACCAGGCAATAGGAAGTTTTCAGCTCCACCGTAATTGGTGTTACATATGGTAACATAGATATAGTCTTTGGCTTTAAAAAGCTCATAGTTCAGTGAGGGATGGAGGCACATGCCTGTAATCTCAGCACAGGGAAACTGAAGCAGGAAGAATGAGAATTCAAGGTCAGCGTGGACTACATAGTGAGATCCTGTCTGAAAAGCTACAACAAGAAAAAGAAGCTCATAGTTTATTAGGAAAAACTGAAGAAAGACCTTATAATTATGGTTCAGTTTGATAAATACCATCGTAAAGGTCCAAATAAAGTGTTTTAAGAGTAGAGGAAGAGGAGCAAGCATGCAATCCAGATTAGAGCAGTCCATGAGAGGCTTTCTGGAGTACATGGCTGTGCATGAGTCTTATAAAGAGAGATTTAGGCAAAAAAATTAAGGACATTCAGTGTATTCTGTGTAGAGAGACCAACATAGGTGAAAGATGGAAGCATCTAAACTCCTTTAGGATGGACATAAGCAAGAATGTTTAAAGACTTCTGATCTAGGCAAGAGACTAGATAGATTAGGTAGTGGTGGAAGAGGTTGTTTAGAAATTGCAAAAGGATAAAAGGGGGTGGACTTAGACTGTCTTTCAGAAATAGAGTTAAATGGATTTGGTGAGTTATGTGCATGGATAAAATCAGGAGAGAAAACAAAGACAACCCTCAGATTCCTGCCTGGACAGTGGGAAGAATGGTGGCACCATTTTCTGAGATGAGAAAGCCTGAGGGAAGAACTTGTTTGAGGGCAAGAGCCAGGACTTTGTGCTCAAGAACTTCTAACTCCAATCCCTTTTTAATTTTATTTTGAGACAGAGTTTTGCTAAATTGCATAGGCTGTCTCAGGCCTCGAACTCATAATCCTTCTGCCTCAGCCTTCCAAGTCACTGAGACTACAGGCCTGAGCCCCAGAGCCTAACTATCTGGCTTGCATTTGTTAAACTACATGCTCCCTCTGCATCAAGCAATCCCTCCATCCTTACCTTACCACCTAGTCTGAATAAACCATACTTCTTCCATAAAACCTTCTCTGACCTTTCAATTCCAACTTATACATCTTTACCTTGTGTTTGAATAGTGATTTCTACTTATTCCTATTGTTTCATAACACTGTCTTATTCTCACTTACACCCTCTCTCAAAAGTAAAAAGGTAGGCCCGGCGTGGCGCATGCCTTTAATCCCAGCGGCTTGGGAGGCAGAGGCAGGAGGATCGCAAGTTCAAGACCAGAGGCAGTCTGCGTAATTTAGCGAGACCCTGTCTCAAAAAAGTAAAAAAAATGGGCTGAGGTGCAGCTCAGTGGTCCAGCACTGGCAGAGCATGCAGGCGCAAGGCCCTGGGTTCAACCCTCAGTACCGCAAAAAAAAAAAAAAAGGTGGGGTGGGGCTGGAAGTATAGCTCAGTGTAACACTTGTCTAGCATGCATGAGGCCCTGGATTCAACCCCTAAATACTGGGGGTGGGAAGAAAACTAGTTATTTCTATATAGTACTTTAATGGGCTACACATAATAGTTTATAGAAGTTCTTTCTTCTTCTCTCCCTCCCCTCTCGCTCTGCCCCTTCCCCTCCTTTTTCTTTTGAAGTACTGGGGGATTGAATGCAGGGCCTCACACTTGCATGCTTTGCAAGTACTGTACCACTGAGCTGCACTGCTAGCCTCTTTTTTTACTTTTTATTTTGAAACAGGGTCTCCCTAAGTTACACAAGCTGCCTTTGGTCTTGAATTTGTTATCCTGCTGCTTCCGCCTCCTGAGTCATTGGGATTACAGATGTGAGCCACTGCACCTGGCTAGAAGTTTCTTCTTAATGTATCTAAAGTTTTTTTTACTTTGTAAGTCTTGAACTGATTTCTATGTCTCTGGTGTCAGATTCTTGAGGTGAGTAGCTGAGCAGCCTAAAAGCATTCCAAATACAAATATGTTTCTCAGAACTTTATAGAATCATTCACTCTTTTTTTAAACTTTTTCTTTGGGGGGGGGTAATTTTTTTTTTGAGACAGGGTCTCACTTTATAGCTCCAGCTGGCCTGGAGCTCTCTACATACACCAGACTGGTCTTCAACTTGAACTCACATCAGTCTTCCTGCTTCCTGAGTGTTGGGATCACAGGCATGCACTACCATGCTCAGCTTCATTCAGTCTTATAAGAAATTTCACTTGTAAATTAGGAACATAACTGATTCTTGTGAAGCAGTTTACTGGTTTCTGTGGAAATTATCATTTTTGATCACTATACAGATTCAGTATACTGTTGTTTAAAGATAATTTCATTTTAAAAAAAATATAAGATGTAACTTTTTTTTCCTATGGTACTGGGGACTGAACTCAGGGCCTCACGCAGCACATACTCTGCAAGCATTCTGCCACTGAGCTGCACTCCCAGCCCCTTTTTTATTTTTTTAAATTGAGACAAGGTCTTGCTAGGTTATGCAGGCTGTCTCTGGCTTTGAAATTGGGATCCTCTTGCTTCCCCCTCCCTAGTCATTTGGTGTTATAGGTATGAGCTACCATACCTGGCATAAGGTGTGATTTTGAAACATATTATAGATAGCCAAATGGAAAGTACATTTTTAATAGTTTCAGGCTCTGAAGAGATGTGACAAATCACAATATTTTCTCTCTGCCATTGTGTAATCAGTTCAGTATTTAAACCAAGCTGTGTCATGAGGATCCTAGTAAGTTTCATTGTAGACTCTTGGTCTAATGTCAAGGAGTTTGAGTCTTCTTTGTTATGGTGACTGGTTATGAAATCAGTCACTTGACAGACCCTGAAGTGAGACTGCTGGAAATACGTCATGTCTGCCTTCATGGTGACAGCTTACTACAAAACAAACTCCACTAGAGCCATTCTGCAATTGACAAGGGACTTCAAAGACCAACAGAACTGCCACTTCAAAGAGAATTCTGCCATCTCTAGCTTGTTCTAAGAAGTTGTTAAATGGCTGTACCCTGCCATAGCAGAACCCTCCATGTTCAGACTTCTCCTTTTGATCTAAGAAAGATATATGAAATGCTGGGTGTGGTGGCACACGCCTGTAATCCCAGCCTGTAATCCCAGTGGTTTGGGAGGTGGAGGCAGGAGGATCTCAAGTTCGAGACCACAGGCAGTCTGCATAATTTATCAAGACCCTGTCTCAAAAAGTAAAAAAAATGGGCTGAGGGTGCAGCTCAGTGGTCCAGCGCTTGTAGAGCACGCAAAAATGAGGCCCTGAGTTCAACCCCCAGTACCAAAAAAAAAAAAAGAAAGAAAGAAAAAAAAGATATATGAAATGGTCTAAGTTAAAGGCAATGATAGTCTTTAGTAATGGCACCAAGGGCTGGGATTTGGCTCAGTTGGTAGAGCGCTGTGCTGCAGTCTCTGAGGACTCGAGTTCAATTCCCAGCACTGCAAAAATGGGAGAAGGGCCTGGCAGTCCACTCCCAAGGCAATCCCGAAATAGCCATTGGAAACCCTATGAGGGTCGCTATGAGTCAGATACCGACTCAACAGCACCTAACAACAACAATGGCAACCAAGTATTATCTTGCACTTCAATTCATTTATTAATAGGAATTACTCAAATACATTAAAATATCTAGAAGTCTATAAACTCACTGTCTTTTAGAACAAATGTTAAAAGAAGAAGCAGAACTCTATAATATTGTAATATTGTTACAGCCACCTTATTTGTTTGGTTGGTTTTTGTTTTTTTGAGACAAGGTTTCACTGTGCCCAGGCCATCATGGAACTCACTGTATAGCCAAGGCTGGCCTTAAACATGCACCAATTCTCCTGCCTCAGCCTCCCAAGTGCTGGGATTTTAGGCATACACCACCACACCCAGCTTAAATTTATGTTTTTATTTATTTTTGTGGTACTGAGGATTGAATCCATGGCTACTATGCTAGCATAGTAGCTGGGGAGCTACGTCCCCAGCCCTTGTAGGCAATTTTAAAAAGGTAGAATCAGTAAGATGGTGCATAAAATGAAACTTTCATGATATTTTTAAAGCTTTTCTTCCATTTCTTCTTGTAATATCCCCTTTACTTTATTGGATTCTGAATGTTGATAGTAAGAATGGTGGACAACTCTAGTGTATAATCTCAAGGCTATTTTGCATACTTTAAACTGGTATTTCTCCATTTTTAATAACTGTCCTAAAATTTGAAACTACTTTGTACTATATTAAAATTATATTCATCAAGTTATACTGAAGACAATTTTGAAAGGTACCTTAGCTGGACACAGTGAGTCACACCTATAATCCCAGGAACATAGGAGACAGAGACAGGAGGATCACAGGTTCAAGGCCAAAGGCAGCCTGTGTAATTTAGCAAGACCCTGTCTCAAGATTTAAAAAACAAAAAAATTAAAAATGGGCTTGGGGTGCAGCCCAATGCATGTGCAAAGTATGTGTGAGGCCCTGGGTTCAGAGTACCACCACCACCAAAAAAAAAAAAAAAAAAAAAAAAATTAACCTTGTCTTTATATTAAACAACTAAAAGGGATCTCAGAATTTTAATAAAATTCTTAGAAAAACATCAAAGTACTTAAAACCATCATTAAGATGAACAAGGGAAAAGGCAACAACATGGGTTTTTATGAGTAATTATAACCCTAAAATAGCTTGCAGCCATACCACTGTGGCATCTGATCCCATCAGATCTTGGAAACTAAGCAGGGTCAGGCCTGGTTAGTACTTGGATGGGAGATTGCCTGGGGACACCAGGTGCTATAGGCTTAGGGGAAGGACCTGGCAAGCTACTCTCAAAAAACAGTCAGCCATTGAAAACCCTATGAATAGCAGAGAAGCACAGACAATAATGTTTCACCTATTGTACATAGGGTTGTTATGAGTTGGACACTGACTCAACGGCACCTAACAACAACATAACCCTAAAATATATCCCTTAATGGAGTTATGTTTAGTCATCTTACAAAAAAAAAATACAAAATGTTATCAAACGTAGCAGTCAAAATATGGAGATTTTATTTGCAAGGGGAAACAAGAGTATGGATTCATTCAAATTTAAAATCTTTATAAGCCAATGGCATGATATTTTCTTAATTATGTAGGATTTTTCCTCTCATCCTATGTATTGTAGGAAGATAAAGCTGAGAATCTTTACATTCTTTCTCCTTGATCTTCTACTTTCTTTTTAATTTTAAAATTTGTCTTTACATAAAATATATAAATAGAATTGGCAGAAGCTGTAGCCACTGTGGCTTCTTCCATGACTTTGCCAGGTGGGGTCAGTAGAAAGCTACTAAAGAAATTCTGAAGGAGAACTGAAGCCCCCAGGAAATAACCACATGAGATGGTATGACCAAAATCTTCTCTAGAAATGTGAGTGGTTTGTAACAATAATTCTTAAAATAATGCATTTGAATTTTTTTTTAATTATCCTAGTTTCTTCCTTCTGAAAATTAATGATTATCTTGTCCTGGAAGTTTGGGAACTATCTATACCTCTAAACTTATGTTTGAGTTTTCAATTTCATTCATCAAAAGGGCCACATCTGTTTTTGAAAGTTGTAGCCACCCAAAAATTAACTACAGTGGAAACCTAAGAGGCAAGTTCTAGAAGTCTGTGGATTCACAGTTGCCACGTTTTTATGTTTCTAAACTGTGTGACATCTACTATACCAGGAAGCACTTTGGAATCCATGTAGCAGAGCTGTAGCGGATGATATATCCTTTGCTTATAATGAGTTCTTGGAGTATTTTGGCCCTTAACTCTGTTATCTCCTGCTGAGAGATTTGATAAACCCAGGTACTGACGATAGAGGTAGTCATCCAAGGTCTGGCTGGAGGTGAAGCCATGAGAGCCAGAGGGCTTCCCACTGATTTTTATATGCAATTTATGTTCTCCTTGGCTGCACCTTCCTAGATGTTTTCAATGAAAGATATTTTCCTAGAGAAATGTGCATAGTCGGATTTATCCTACTCAACAGATAGTTTTTGTGTGCGTAATGTCCTAAGCTCTTATTTTGATTCTCAGTTATCTCTTTCTCTTATCTCCACTCTCTCTAATAAACTATTAAAAATGCACTAAAGATTAGTGTAAAGTGTATTTGATCAGAAGTCAGGTGGTATGGATTGATTATTCCTTGTTCTGTTTCCTAGCTGTGATTTAGGGTAAGTGCTGTAATCTCTCCAAGCCTCTGTAGCTTTACCTAGATGGAAGAAATTATTGCCCCCACAAGCACCCAACTCACTACCTCACGTTGAAATAATTTACAAGGATTATACATACTAGCCTGAAAATGTTGAGTCTTATTATTATCACCAGAAGAATCCTGTGTGTGTATGTATACACACATTCAGATGACGTAAATGAGTTCTCTCTTGGTATCCTTGGGTTACCAGACATTAAAATCACATCCTTCTACTTTTCTGTTTTAGCCAAACTTTTGATAGGGTCAAATAACTATCATGTCATTTGCCAAAATTTTGTTTTTAACCTTTGTTTGTGGATTGTAGTGAAATAATGCATTTTCTGTACAAAATTTATCTCTAATTAGTGAAATATTAACTTTGTTACTTCTAGATAGCAGCTGAATATTTTTTTTTCAGCATTGCAAATCAGAAGGATTAAAACTTTCAGTAAAAATGCCAGTATACTTTTATTTTTATTATTGAACACTTAAGGAAATTGTATAATCCTGTTTTACTCAAATCATTTCAGCTGAACTTTGAAGAAGGATTGAAACCCTAAATGTTCTGTTCTGTTTTGGTGACTTTATGCTAGTGAGAGAATTATTGTTTTTCCATAATAAAATGCAATTAGGATTTCTTTCCATTTGAAATGTCTAAATCATTTCAACTAAAAGAAATTTCTTTTCAGAACTTGAATACTTTATATAGCCACTCAATACTTACTTTAACCTGTTGTTTTAACTTTTGACCAAAGCAAGAAAAAAAATTTTTTTCAGAAGAGTACTTATCAGTGCTTTAAGTTTAAGGGAAGGTGCCATCGTTCCATCTCTGTTTGCATTTCTTTTCCTAAATTTATCACAAACTATAATGAACTCAAAAGAGCTCTTAGACTCAGAAGCAGAAAAAAGTATAAAATGATGGATGCCACATCTTTATTATTGGTACTGGAGAAAGAAGATGTGGTCTGTTGTTTAGATTATTCTGTCCTTTCTTCTAGGAGTACAGAAGAGCCATGAAGCTTATGTGGACCAGGAAATTATTAAGTTTTTGTTTTACTAGATTCTGGTTCAACCTGTTTGTTGCTGAAATAAACAAATTATAAGAGATAGTCGGAAAATAGTCTGCTAAAACAATTGTTTTTAGTGCATTAATGCATATTTTTATTAATTTATTTTTACTTTTGATGCTATATTGACAAAAGTCACCTAAGTTTAATTGGCATTGACTAAACATTGGCCTTTCTTAAGGCCTCTTTCCAACATCAGTGACACAATTCATAACAGCGAGGTGATAATTACTTTGAAAATATGTGCCTACAGATGTCTGATTTTTCAGGCTCCACTTAGGAGTGACGGGTGCTTATTATAGGATTTATCTACCTAAGCTCTCTAACTTGATTTAAAAAAAGAAAAGGAAAATTGAGATGACTTGAAATAGAAGCATTTCTTTCACACTGACATGTTTTCAGCCTTTTAAAATTTATCTTCAGTTGCAGAAGATTTGTAACCAAAACATAGTATGACTAGAAACATTAAAGCAGTACCAGTGAAAGAATATAACTAATCAGTGTGATTTTACGTCCTCTACCAGTTTCAGCGGGCTGGGATTTAGCTCAGTTGATAGAGTGCTGCGCTGCAGTCTCTGAGGTCCCGAGTTCAATTCTCAGCACCGCAAAAATGGGAGAAGGACCTGGCAATTCACTCCCAAGGCAATCCCGAAACAACCTGCCATTGAAAACCCTATGAGGGTCGCTATGAGTCGGATACCGACTCGACGGTACCTAACAACAACAACAACAACCAGTTTCAGCGGGGTGGGATTTAGCTCAGTTGGTAGAGCACTGCGCTGCAGTCTCTGAGGTCCCGAGTTCAATTACCAGCACCGCAAAAATGGGAGAAGGGCCTGGCAATCCACTCCCAAGGCAATCCTGAAACAGTCAGCCATTGAAAACCCTAGGAGGGTCACTATGAGTCGGATACCGACTCGACGGCACCTAACAACAACGACAACCAGTTTCAGCTATGTGAATACTTTCAATTAGCAGCCTTTCATAGCAATAGCCAACACGTTTAGTGTCTACCTAAGGAACATATTAATTACTTAAAAGGTAATTTGTTGATTTTTATTTGTTCTCACAAGCCTCTGGCAGTGTTGATTTAATGGGAAAATGCAACAGTATGTAAAAAGTCAAGAAATCCATTGAAACTCAGGGTTAAATTGTAGAAACGTGTTTTCTTCTTCATTGCTGTATCTGTGACTTCTCTTTATACTTAGGTCCTTTATAAAAATCAGTAATAAAAGATACAATAGTACCCAACAATTCTTAAACATAATTTAATGCTGAATTCAGTAGTATCTGTTACCATCAAGTTAACATTAACAATCACTTAGAATTTCTTATTTTCAGTGAACTGAATGGAAAAATATAATCAACACTCTTACATGTCATATGCATTCAAATAGAGTATGAAAGAATAAAAATGTTAAGTTCTTTCATGGAATCTGATTTATTTTGAGGCTATGATTGATTGGAACCAGTTTCCCCTTCTTCAAAAAAACTAGTGGAGGTAATTTTACTTTGCTTCCCTTCTTGGATTTTGTCAAACATTGTCCAAGAAATAAACCCCTAATCATCTATATTCTGCTACACTGTCATCCCTCTATTGTGCTGTGCTTTCTTACCTTAACCCAGCCCTCAAACTCCTCTAATCTCTCTTCTGTCTCCCTTCTAAATAATCAGAATTCACAAGTTACAAGTTTACCTGTATTCAAGAGATGCTCATTGAGTGTCTACTCTGTGCTGTGCCCTGACACATACAGTCTTAATTTCCTTCTTGAACCATCTTCCCTCTTCTTTGCCTGAAGTGTAATCTTATCTGTCCTCTGGATATTCCCAGCAGATCTTTCTGGTGATAAGTAAGTGTTTATTCTAACCACAGCAGTTAGTTGTAGGACTCTCATCTTTTTTGTTCCATAAATGTTTAAGTTATTAACACATTCTTCAAGGATCTTGACATTCAGCTATAGCATTGAAGGTTTTCATTGAGGACTTCTGTGATCTCACTGATTTTATAAGAAATATCTGCATCAGTGACCATCTGCTCCTTTGTCTTCTCAGTTCTTTGGCCACAGTGGTCTTTTTTCCAGTATCTTTCTTCATTCCATCTCAGACATCCTTGCTTTAATCTACTCTACCTCTGCATTCCCTCATTAAAGAATCTTCTTCTCTAATCACAATTTCTTATTTTAGCTTTCTTCCCAAGTATTCCTACTATACCATCTTCCCACAGCATTCAGACTTTTGGCTCACTGTCTCCTTTGGCTTTATCCTAATCCATTAGCTCTGTACTTATTTCTCTCTCTTTTCTGCTTAGATTTCCTCCCTCCATTATTTACTAATTCTGATTTTAGCATTCTAAGTCTTCTTGCTCCTCTAACCACCCCCCTCCCTTTGGTACCCTCCTGTTGTTTGAGGGATAAAGGCCAAAATCTCTGATAGGGACTGTGATCTTGTTTGTCTCACTCCTCCTTTTCCTGCCACATTTGCATCCTTGTTCCCCTTGTTCTAAGAGCTTGTGACATTTTGATCTTTTTATTTTATTTGGCAGGTATTTTCTTTCCCACCTCAGGGCTGTTATCCATATTGGACTCTAAAGCTGGAATGCTTGTTTCCTTCCCAACTGCTCCTTTACTGTCCTGGGAAAACTTTCTCAAAGCCCCAGGACATAGACCAGGGCCCCATGCTATATATTCTCATGGCAACCTGTACTTTCTTGCATAACATATTTCTAGTTTCTAACTATATATTTATAAGTGTTATTTATTAATGACTGTATCTCTCTAAACATAAAGATGAGGTTTTGTTGTTGTTGTTGTTTTGTGGTGCTGAGGGTTGAACCCAGGGCCTCGTGCTTGCATGCTTTGCAAGTGCTGGACCACTGAGCTGCACCCTCAGCCCTTTTTTTTTTTTTTTTTTTTTTTTTTTTTTTTTTTTTTTTTTTTTTTTTTTTTTTTTTTTTTTTTTTACTTTTTTGAGACAGGGTCTCGCTAAATTATGCAGACTGCCTCTGGTCTTGAACTTGCAATCCTCCTGCTTCTGCCTCCCAAGTCACTGGGATCACAGGTATGCGCCACTGCGCCCGGCTCCGGAGAGAGGAGTTTTAAGTTCAGGTACTAGAGCATCTCAGCCCAGGAGCTTGATAACTTTTTTTTTTTTTTAATTATAAAACAGGTTGTGTCTTTAATTCTAGAATTTTAAGTCAAGGAAACTAGTGGACTTTCCAAGTGACAATCTGACTTACGTGTGAAATGGTGAGTGCTTACCCTCTAGATAATCTTGTTTTGTAGATCACTCCCTTTTTATCCTCAGTAGAGTGCTTGCTCTATACTCTCTCAGGTTCTGGGTTCAATACCCAGCACCACAAAAACGAGAGAAGGACCTGGCAGCCCACTCTTGAAACAATGCTGAGACAATCAGCCATTGGAAACCCTATGAACAACAGAGAAGCACTAACACAGTGCCGGGCATAGCACAGTATCAGGGAGTGTTTCATTCTGTACTGCATAGGGTTGCTATGAGTCAGACCCAACTCAATAGCTCCTAACAACAACATCTCCTGATCATTTTCTTCCTTTGGAGAAATAGTCTTCTTATTCTCCCAAGAAACTTAGCAAGATTTTCCATAAAGACCTTGTAAACTACAAAAAATCCTTTGCTATCTGTTGTGCCCTAGAGGGAGGTGGGAAACTTAAGATGCAGGCTTTGGCAGCACCTGAAGCACCCCATTGCTTTGCTTTCTTAAGGAAAATAGGTCTGTGGTAGAGTCATAATTTGTTCCCGTCTTATTCTGAGTAAAAGTTTATTAGCTTGTGATTTAAGCAAACCATCTGGTCCTGCTGGCATTGCACATGGTTAAGCCCTGAGCTTTCCCCTTAATATGTTACTGCAGGCACTTAAGTTAACATACTTGAATCCAAGATGTAGCCAGGCCTTTTTATGTGTGTCTTAAAACTACTGCTTTTAAAAATTGTGTTGTGACCTGGAGCATATTTTTAAACTATGGACAATTTCTTCATTGTTTAGTATAAGATTTATCTCTTCTTTTCTTCTACTTAACTTTCATTACCTTTTTTCTTAGTGATATCTTCAATTACTATCCAACAAGTGCTGTGTAGTAGGCATGTAATGGGATAGGTACTCAAATGTGCTAGCTGAATGTGTTCTTCTGGATTGTAAAAGGAAGAGAAAATTGACTTTGAAACTGTTTCTCTGACTTGGAATCAGAGAGCAAATCAGGTGATTAGTTGGAAATCCTGGCTTATGGCACCATTCTTACTTTGTATATACTTAAAATGCCTGCAGCTGTACCACTGTGACATCTGATTCCATCAGATCTCAGAAGCTAAGCAGGCCTGGTTAGTACTTGGATGGGAGACTGCCTGGGAACACCAGATACTGTAGGCTTGGGAGAAGGACCTGGCAACCCACTCCCAAAAAACAATCTGCCATTGAAAACCCTATGAATAGCAGAGAAACATTGACAATAGTGTTTGTCTGTTGTACATAGGGTTGCTATGAGTCGGATACCAACTTGACAGCATCTAACAAAATACTTAAAATACTTTAAAACTTATTTGGATATAAATATAATCTGAGGGAGAAACTCCTTGTAGATCTGATGCTCAAATGGATGGGAAAATGAAGCCATCTTTAAGAAAACGATACTTTTCTCACATAAAGCTCTGAAAGTAAAAGTTTCAAATGAAAGGTAAAATATATCTTTAAACATGGCAGACAAGATGCCAGGAAAACAGCTTCATAGACAGTCAAAGATGGTTTATAAAATACACGTTTGTTAGTTGGCTGAAAAATAAAAAAAGTAAGAAATCTTCAGTGGAATAAATAGGCAGGGAATTCAAAGATAAATATGTGATAAACTACTGAACTTAAACATTGGATTTTATTTCTTGACAGAACAAAAGAAAAGATTTAGGGCTACCCAAAGTGGAGAGGCTAGTAGATAACCAAGCTTTTCTTCCTCTCTTAAAAGATGGCCCTCAAAGCCTAAAATTGGTTCTTTGAAAGCACTAAGAAAATTGACTGGCCTTTGCCAAAACTGGGAGAAAAGATGGATGCACATGAACAGTATTTAGAATAATTAGAGGTTCATAACTACTAGTCTTACAGGGGTTAAAAAGATACTAGAGTGTCTGCCAGTAATTTGGAAATTTAGACTAACAGACCAAATGCCAGAATAATGGAACTTAGTCAGTTACATATGAAAAAGAAAACCTGAAAAAATGAGTCAATAATAAAAAAAAAATTGCCACAAATTTCAAGACCAGAGATTTATATTGGTGACTTTCAGAAAACTTACAGGGAGTGCAAATAATTTCAATCTTATAGAAACAGTTCCAAACAATAAAAAAGAGGGGTGGCTCTGCTCCACACAACTCATTCTAGAGCACAACTAAAGGGCAGCAGCTACAATGTATATTGTTCTCTTGGCAGTGGTGGAAATACAATCCAGCTAGGTAGATTATAAAGTTTAGTTTCTGTCAGATAAACCAGCATCCCATTGCCCAAAGCAAGTCACATAGCTTAACAAAGTCAAGGTTCTCTGCATACCATGAGGCCAAGACAGGAATGCAAGTAGACTCTTTTACTATAGAGGAATGAATAATTGAGACCACTAATTCAGTCTATCAGTGAAGCCAAGTAGAAGAATACCATGTAACTTTGAGTATAAGAAAAGATTTCTTAAGCAGGATATTATCACAAACCCTAAAGTAAATGCTGGATAAGTTTAATTATATTCATATATTTCTGATCATCAAAAGATACCACAATGAAAGGAAAAGATAAGCTCTAAATGGGAAGAGATTTGCTGCACATGTAATTGATAGAAGGTTGCTATCTAGAATAAATGTACATTAATTTGTTTATAACTCCATTAAGTCAACAAGAATGACAAAAGCCAGTGATTGTCATCGGGTAGTTGGAGAACAGATTTGACTGAAATTGCAAGCAATAAGAAGCACAAATGTTGTTGTTGTTGTTGTTGTTATTAAGTGCTGTCAAGTCAGTATCCAACTCATAGCGACCCCACATCCAACAGGTGAGATACTATTGTCAGTTCTTCTCTGCTGTTCATAGGGTTTTCAATGGCGGATTGATTTTTGGGAGTGGGTCGCCAGGTCCATCTACCATCTTAAACAAATACAATATGTTTAATCTCACTGATTGTTGTTGAGATAATAAAAGAATTTGGTAGAAGACTGAGAAACTTAAAATGAAGAAATCAGACTATTGTCATCTGAATCCACTAGTCAATGTTATTGCTAAAAGTGGAACATACAGTCATGTGTCTCATATGATGTTAATACAAACTACATATAGCCTTACCTATGAAGTAATACTGTCAAAAAGACAGAAAAAGATCAAACTTAGATTTATCTAAGTTTTTATACCTTTCAGTTTACCGAAAACTTGAGAGTGGGAGGAACAAATTCAGTGATACTATAAAGAAACAAGCAGTTAAATCTAGAATGTGGTGCCCAGAACCAGTAACCCAGTTTCATCAAGAAATAAATGGCATGGGAAATTAGAAATGTGAAGGTCTGGGACATTTGTCCAAGCACTATTTGCTCAAAAGAATACTCTTTCCCCATTGAATCATCTTGGTACACTTGTCAAAAATCAATTGACCATAAAGGTCAGGGTTTCTTTCTGGATTATCAGTTCTTTTCCATTGATCTCCTTGTCTATCAT
The DNA here is from genome assembly GCA_007922755.1 of Pedetes capensis. NCBI lineage: Eukaryota > Metazoa > Chordata > Mammalia > Rodentia > Pedetidae > Pedetes > Pedetes capensis. The sequence goes on from VMDO01036209.1 coordinate 14,435, forward strand.
TATAATAGTATCAATCTTGAAGCTTTGTAGTAAGTTTTGAAGTCAAGAAGCATGAGTCTTCCGATACTTTTTGTCTTTTTCAAGATGAGTTTGTCTACTTCCTCTTTTATTTCTGTATGAATTTGAAAGTCAGCCTGTCAATTTCTGCAAAACATAAAAGACAGCTTTTTTGGGGGTGGGGGGGAGGTTGTTTGGGGGATAGAATCCTGGGCTTTGCCCATGTTAGGCAAGTGTTCAACCACTGAGCTATATATACCCAACTGCCAGCTAGAGTTTTTATAGGAATTGTGCTGAACTTATAGATCAATTTGCAGAACATTGTCATCTTAACAAACTTAAGTCTTTTGTACCATCATCTCAAATGTGTCTTGATTTAAATTATCTTTTTATTTATTTTTATTTATTTTTGCAGTACTAGCAAGTTGAACCTAGGGCCTCACACTTACTCAGGAAGTGCTCTACCACTGAACTGAACCCCAGACCCTTTTTTGCTTTTTATTTGGGGACACACTCTCCCTACCTTGTGCAGGCTGCCTCTGGCCTTGAATTTGTGATCTTCCTGCCTTGACCATCTGAGTCATTGGGTTACAGGCATGTGCCATGACATGGCACATTATCTTTAATTTCTTTGAAGAATGTTTCATAACTTTCAGTGTACACATCTTGCAACGCTTTTGTTAAATTTATATCCATACGTTGTTCTTTTCAGTGTTATTTTAAGTGCAATTATTTTCTTTATCATTTCATTGCTCTGTGTGGATGAACATTTGATTTTTGTATATTGATCTTGTGTCCAGAAACTTTCCTGTATTTGCAATTATAACTTATTTTTAGTTGACTTCATAGGATTTTTCTCTGTTACAAGCATGTCGTCCTAACTAGAGATGGTTTTATGTTTTCTTTTCCAATGTGGA
>VMDO01036210.1:0-15336 GCA_007922755.1 Pedetes capensis
CTACATATTTCCATACACTGTATATGGGTTTTAATACAGTTCTATGTATTTTACTTTTCCTTTAAGGCTTCTACTTTGATCCATGGTTTGTTTATAATTGTGCTGTTTGATTTCTACATGTTTAGAGATTTCTTGGTTGTTTTTATGTTATTGATTTATAGTTTAAATTCACTATGGCCAAATAAAACATTATAAGGCATGATAAAAAATATGATGAATGTTTAAATTTTATAAATTATTATAATAGAAGACACATTACCATTAAAGCCCCTTAAAATACTCCCCTTACCACCATTCTTGTATATGTAATTTCAGTTATTTTATATTTGTTGGCATTTAATTTTTGGCCCAGTATATGATATGTCTTAGTAACCACTCCATGGATACTTGAGAAAATGTGTATTCTGCTATTTTGGGATGGAGTGTTCTATATACAAAGGGTGCCAAATAGGTATACACATTTTAAGAAAGGAAAAAAATTATATTAAAATTGTAATAATATATACCAGGAATAAAAGATGAATATAAGTCACATTTGACTTCTGCAATTATAAGAGGTGCTCCAAGTGGTTACCATAACAGAAGAAGCAGGACTTGCAATGTGAGGCCTCCAGGATCTTCCCATATGCACATCTCACATAGTGCCATATGTCTCAAATTTATCACAGATGCATGCAAATTGTTAAATGTGTTGGAGGTTCTGTTGCACTCTCACACCTCCATTATCGTACTTCCATAATTTTCTTGAATTTCAAATACCACTTCAAGATGTTCTTACACACCACAAACAACAAATGCACTTCCACCATTTTCTTTGACCTGCCTGTTGCATAGTAGTGTCACTAACATTCTTTGATTAATGCTGTCTTTGTAGTGAACATCTACTACACACGGCTACTGTAATTCTTTCTATACAACTTTTAAAAGTAATACATAGATAACAGCTCTTTAAATATGTATACTTTTTTGGGACCCTTGTATGCCAATTAGATCGTGTTAATTCATCATAGCATTCAGATGATCTGTGCCTTTGCTGATTTTTTATCTAGTGATTGTTAGCTGCTGAGAGAGAGTTATTGAGATTCTCAATACAGTTTTGGATTTGCTTGTTCTTTTTCAGACTCAGATTTCACTTCATTTTGTTGACTACTTTCTGAAGGTTTGTCTTTATTATCATGTAATTTCCCTCTTGCTCACTAGTAATATTGTATCTTCTGAAGTTGACTTTGTCAGATAATACAGCTAGTGCTAGTTTTTTTTTCTTAAGTTTTGTATGGTACATCTTTTCTTCAGTTTTCCATCATTTTATTTGCAACCTGCATATTCTTTTAATTTGAAGTAAACTTCTTGTAAAAAGCCTTTATTGGGGATATATTTTAATCCATTGTTTTGGTCTATTTACACCATTTATATTTAAGCTAATTATGGATTTGTTAGCACTTAAGTTTGCTATTTTTGCTTTCATTTCTTCTGGTCTCATTTTTCTGATTCTCTTACATGCCTGAATGATACTGAAACATCTTTTAGGATTTCATGTTGATTTATTTATGTTTTTGAGTATATGCCTATATATATTGTTATTTGAGTGTTATTATATCTGTTTTGCCTGCAGCTGTAGCTCTGTGGCATCCGATCCCGTCAGATCTCGGAAGCTAAGCAGGGTCGGGCCTGGTTAGTACCTGGATTTGAGACCGCCTGGGAACACCAGAAGCTGTAGGCTTGGGAGAAGGACCTGGCAACCCCCTCCCAAAAATCAATCTGCCATTGAAAACCCTATGAACAGCAGAGAAGCACTGACAATAGTGTTTCCCCTGTTGTACAGAGGGTCGCTATGAGTCGGATACTGACTCAACGGCACCTAACAACAACATATCTGTTTATCTCTATTTATATTGATTTACATACATATTAATTACAAGTCTAATTCAGCAATTTACCACTTTGTATGAAATGGGAAAACCTCACTCCCATTCAGGTCTTTTTATCTTCCGGGTGTTAAAATGTCCTGGGGTTTAGCTCAGTTGGTAGAGTGCTTGCTCTGCACATCCTGAGGTTCTGGGTTTGATCCCCAGCACTGCAAAAAATGGGAGAAGTTACATGGCAGCCCACTCTAAAAGTAATCCTAAAACAGCCATTGAAAACCCTGTGAATAGCAGAGAAGCTGTGATATAGTGCTGGGCACGGCACAGTGTCCAGGAGTGTTTCATTCTATTGTACATAGGGTTGCTACGAGTGGGATGTGACTTGATAGCATCCAAAAACAACATATTTAAAATATCATCATCATGGAAATCAAATGGTGTTATAATTTTTGTTCCAATTATCAAAGATAATTTATAAAACCCATTGTATGTACCCAAATTTCTTCTTTTTGCATTATTATATCTTTCTTACTGATGTTCCATAATTGCTTCTTTTCTCCATTCCTCTATGTTTGAAGAATTTTGTCTCGACAATCTTTAAGAGTTATATCTGTTAGTGTGGGGTGCGTGCCTCCCAATCCGGCCTGGAGGTTCGGACGGGTGGCGCCGCTGCACACACAGATACTAAACACAATTCGCTCGGGACCCTCGGGTGAGGGACATGGACTCCTGCGGCCCTCGCAACCCCAGAGTAGACTGGAGAAAGGAGATGCCTCAGGTGCTTTTGCCTTCCAGGGGCAAACACCTGTGTTGATTGTCTTGGTGGTCACATGGAGACAGCTGTTGCTTTGTCGGTGATCAGACGGAGAACAGGTTCTTTCCTTGTTGATGATTGCAATGGGAGAGCATTCTTTCCTCAACGAAGGGCTGGGGGAGAGCAGGAAAGCTATTTCCTCATCGGTGGTCCGGGCAGGAATGGGCAAGAAGGCCTCACTTAGCCGATGGTGTGGGCAGAAGGCAAAAAGGGCCTAAAAGGGTGCCAAAAGGCCTAAAAGGAATGAGCTGCCACAGCATAGCTTCTTATATAGCTCACCTACAGAATGGCCTGAGCCAATCAGCTTTCAGTCCAGTTGTCCAATCAGGAAGGATTTTGTACAAACGTGCAACCAAGTTACTTTCGTTTTCTCTAGATTTCTAATTTACAAACCAGATTCAAAAGCCATTGTCCCAGTTTGAGAGTTTTTGCCAATTTCCTCTCAATTTTGCCTATAGTTAGCAACAAAATTTTTTTAGCTTTATTTGTTTGTTTGCTTGCTTTTACCCTCTAATAATGCTTTATTTCCTTTTTCATTCCTGAAGGATAAATACACTGGATATAGCATTTGTGGGTGACAGTTCTTTTCTTTCAGCACTTGAAAAATACTTTGCCCCTCTGGCTTTCATGACCTCAGATGAGGAATCTATTGTCACTTAAACTGATATTCCCCAGTAGGGAATGTTCCATCTCTCTTGGGCTGCATTCAAGACTTTTCTTTGACACCATAGTTCACACCTATAATACCATCAACTCAGGAGGCTGTGGCAAAAAGACCACAAGTTCAAGGCCAGAGGCAGTCTGCACAATTTAAGGAGACCCTGTCTCAAAATAATGGTTTTTTTTTTTTTTGTGGTACTGGGATTTCAACCCAGGGCCTCATGCTTGCATGCTTTGCAAGTGCTATACCACTGAGCTGCACACTCCAGCCCTTTTGTTTTGTTTTCTTTTTTGTTTTTGAGACAAGGACTCTCTAAGTTATGCAGACTGCCTTTGGTCTCAAACTTGTGATCCTTCTGCCTCTACCTCCCAAGTCGTTGGGATTACAGGCATGCACCACCATGTCCAGCTAATAAATAAATTTTTAGAAAGGGGTTTTTTGGGGTTGCTTCTAAGTGGTAGAGTATTGGCCTAATATGAGTGATACCTTGGATTCAAGCCCCCAGTACTGAAAAAAAGAGGAGATTTTCTTTTGTATTTTAATTTTTAAATTTGTTAATTACAATGTATCTGGAAACTTCTCAGAAATGCAAACTAGGTGATCCAAACACAGAATCAGAGTGTGGCACAGATATGGGGGAGTGTGGCACAGGTATATGCATATTAACAATCCCTCCAGGTGATTCTGTTAAGAAGCAATCATTTAGGTCTGTGCTGGTAGACATGTGTAGCTATTTAAAGTTAACATAATTAGCAAATAAAACACAACAAATTTCGAATTAAAATTTTAATTTATAAATCCCACTCGTCACATTTTCAGTATTCAATAAATATCTGTGTCTAGAGTCTACTGTATTTGATAGCATAACTTTATTACATTTCTATTATCTCAGATACTTTAGATAACCTTTAGGAGAAAATGGAACTTATTGTATTAATGTGTTTGTAACCATAGATTGTCAGCTATATTGGAAATCTCCCTTTTGCCATGTCAGAGCTACTCTCCACCTTCTTTCCCTGAGCTCTTAGAGGCTTACAGGGATTTCTTTAATAGCTTCTTTCCACCCTCAGTTTCTAGTTGGGTTTGGTCAAAAGGATGCACCAGACCAAGTGCTTGCTTTCTTGCAGATCATTTTGTTTAGAGTCTACTTTTTAATCTATGGCCATAACTTTACTAAAAAAAAAAAAACAACAAAAAAAAACTTTTTCACAGTTATATCTAGTCTCTAGGGAACTTTTAGTAACTACCCAAATCTTGTCTTCTTAGTTGTTGTTGTTGCTGTTGGGTGCCCTCCAGTGGGTATCTGACTCATAGTGACCCTATGTACAACAGGTGAAACACTATTGTCAGTGCTTCTCTGCTGTTCATAGGGTTTTCAATGTTGGATTGATTTTTGGGAGTGGGCTGCTGGGTCCTTCTCCCAAGCCTCCAGCACCTGATGTTCCCAGGAGGTCTCCTATCCAAGTACTAACCAGGCTCAACCCTGCTTAGCTTCTGAGATCTGATGGGATCAGATGCCACAGGGCTATGGCTGCAGGTCTCTCTTTTTATTGCTAGAAGCAAAATCCCTTGCTTTCTACCTGAACCTTGCCCACATCTTTTATAAGCTCTTCTGCTAAAAGTCATCCAATTATCCCCTTGCAGTACAATTTCTTTTTTCCATAGTAATAGCTTATCCCTGATCTATGTTCCAGCTAAACTTTTGACTATTTGAAGGTTTAAAACTGAAATAAAAGCTGAATGTGGTGGTACATGGCTGTAATCCCAGCACTCAGGGGGCTGAGGCAGGAGGATTGACATGAGTTCATGGTCAGCCTGGTCTAGATAGTAAATTCCAGGCCACCCAGGGAAACACTAAATCTTTCTAACTTTGTTCCACTAACTGTAATTTGGATTAGGAGGTGAGCTATCTATTAGGAAACAAGTGAGACCAACAGTCAATTACTCATAGGCAATAAGCTAGAAGAATCAGGTTCAGGACACCACAAAGTAGGAGGAAAAAGGACAAATTTTGTCTTCTTTAACTAGGCTGTCAAGAAGAGTAAGGATATCTGGGGGATGCTGAAGTCATATCCAAAACCTCTTCCATAAGTTTCCACATGAAAGTCCAAAACATTCTCAAAAATCCACACTTTTTATAGCAGTATATTATCTGGAGTTTACATGTGAATATTTTTTATTCTAGCAATAGGCAGCATAGCTACATAATGTGTTTTCCCAGTATAATCAACTCTGTATTAACCCCAAGGACATTATAGACAGTAGCTTGTAACCCTACATTGACTTTCACTTCTTGCTTAGTATAACTCTTTCCAAGATTCCTAAGCAATTTAATTGTAAGAAGATTAACATGAACCCACAAAATAAATAATGCAATATGAAGCAAGACTGTCTCTTGACTTTGTCAGCTATTCCAGTATGTGAAAGAACTACCTTGATTTACTGAATACATATTTTGTAATTGTTCTATGAATAATGGTTCATTGTTCTGCTAAAGAAAAATATTCTTTCAACTAAGCAAAATATCTTTAGACTGACATACTTAAGATTCAACAATAGTTATGTCAGTTGATATGTGTTGTCTATTTTTTTTCTTTTTCTTTTGTTCCCTGTACTTGATAATTGAACCCAGGGCTATGCACATAGTTTGCAAGTACTCTGCCACTGAGCTGCAAGTCGTGCTCTTCTATTTTTTTATCTTGAGACAGGGTCTCTCAAAGGTATGCATGCTTCCTCTGGCCTCCCAAATCACTAGGATTACAGGCTTCAGCCATTGCACTCTGTTTTACCTCCCTTTCATGTCACAGAAATTGACAAAGATTTCTCTCTAAGATGTCTGCTTTTCTCCTGAACCTTAAGTAATCAAATATGCTACAATGTCCTTACATTGCTTTCTGCAGAATCCTTACACTGCTTTCTGGATTCATTAAGTGTACACAAAGGTTGCACTGCAGTGCATACCAAGCAAAATGAACCAAGGTCTGCTGGGGATTTCTCCTGCAGCAGTATTTGATGCACACGAAAATTGTCTCATAAATAATGCACAATTACAAACAAGTGGCCATATCACACTATCTTCACTTAATGCTATTCCCAAATACAATCTCAGGAAAGTAATAGAATGCCTTCATTAGCAATGGATCTATACAGGAAGAAGGTGTGATTAAAACCCTTGCAAAGCATGGATTCCTTGTGCACTACCTGGCATTGACCTACATTATTTTCTGCAGAAAACATACATATTGGAGCAAGAACCAGAAACATAGCACTAAACAGAAATTTTAAACACTTTAAAGCCTCAAGTGCGAAAATCCAAAGCAATTCTTCCAGAGTATATAAGGAAAAGCAACTGTCAGGAAGCCACCTTGTAATTGGGCAAGTGCTTGTGAGACAGTGTTCAGTGCTCATTTGCCGTTGAGGGAACAGCTTGTAGGATATGAATCTGCTCTAGTCATTTTATTAACACCAATGACAAGAAGTATCAAGAGGTTCCAGGACCTTACTGGAATAGCTATAAGTAATCCCCAGTGTGATCGTATTACATACTTGTTATTTTAGATGAAGAAAACCTGAGCAATTATTCTCAATCATAGATTATACATTAAATTTACAATGTCACAATCTCTGCCCATTCACTTCAATTAGCCAAAATTACCAACACAATTGTCTAAACTTAAATGCTGCTGTTGATAGGGGGAAGGTGGATAGCATCCATAGTCAGGTCATATGGTAGAGATGTAAGTCTCTTGGCTTTTACGCAAATCCTCAGCAAGAAATGGAAATGTGGTATTCTATCTTAACTATAATATGAATAATTAAACAGAAAACATTTATAGGCATCTTAAGTCTACATTTTGATGCTGTCCATATGTTTATTTTTTGTTTTATATTGTTTTACTCAGGAACTATATTATCAATATATCCTGTATAATATTGTGTGGACTTAATATTTTCTATTTGAGATGAATAACAGTCATTCATCTAGATGCTATGGAGATTCTATGTCGCTGACTTGTAAAATGTTTTATTTATATCATTATTCTGTTGTGGTTATATTCTCTACTTCTTAGTCATTCTCTATTCATCTTTGTTGCCTTAATCCATAAAGGTTAAATATGCAAATGTGAAAATGAAATTCTCAGCTATGATTAGTGTGGGGTGTAATGATTGGGTAAATGGGATTTAGTTAAGGTTATTTTAAAATAAATTCAGAGTCTTTTGCCCTCATTTATGAAGGATTAAATGCTGTGGAAATTGCTGTTTCTCTTAATAACTAAAATATTGGACAAAACTTAGAAAAAATATATTTAGACATTGAATAATAGGCAACACATGAATGTGAAACATGACCAAAGAGAGCTTGAGACAACTAAATTTAAGAATCCCTGCCCTACATTAGAGGCTTCTCTGGGGTGGCTTAAATACTCTACAATATAAGCCTCAAAAAGATTAATTTGTAAATAGCAGAGCACACCATAGGAACACAATAAAATAAGCACTTGTTGTTATTGTTGTTAGGTGCATTCGAGTCGGTATCCCACTCATAGCGACCCTCTGTACAACAGGGGAAACACTATTGTCAGTGCTTCTCTGCTGTTCATAGGGCTTTCAATGGCAGATTGATTTTTGGGAGGGGGTTGCCAGGTCCTTCTCCCAAGCCTACAGCTTCTGGTGTTCCCAGGTGGTCTCCCATCCAGGTACTAACTAGGCCCGACCCTGCTTAGCTTCCGAGATCTGACAGGATCGGATGCCAAAGGGCTACAGCTGCAGGCAAATAAGCACTTAAGAATATAAGATTCACATTGTCCAGTATCCAATCAAAACAGTCATTCAAAGAAGAAACAGAAAGAATGACTCTTATACCTTTAAAGAGATTTGGTTGTAGTGTAAATGATGGGATATGCAGATAAGAATATCTGCATACTATAAATAGTATAACTATGTACAAGGATGTAAATGAACCATGAATATAAAAAGGAGAGAACCTGAATATACTTTAAAATACTCAGTGGAAATCTTAGATATAAAAATAGTCATCTGAAATGAAAAGTAAACTGAATGGGTTTCAGTTCAGATTAGACATTGTGGAGGACATCAATGAACTTGAAGCTTACAAATAAAAATTATCCAAATTTAACAGAGAAAGAAAAAAAAATTAAAAGAACAGTAGGTCAGTGATCCATGGGCCAATATCTAGCAAGCTAACACACTGGTAATGTTTCAAAATGAAGATAAATACTTTTTAAGACAAATAAGGTCTGCAGCTGTAGCACCCTGATCTGATCCTGCCTGATTTCAGAAGCTATGCAGGGTTGGCTTAATAAGTCCTTGGATGGTAGACAGTTTGGGAATATCAGGTGCTACAGGTTAGAGAGAAGGACCTGGCAATCCATTCCCGAAACAATCTGCCAGTAAAAACACTATGAATAGCAGAGAAGCACTGTCAATAGTGAGGGCATGGCCCAGTGTTGGGAAATGTTTCCTTCCTTTGTGCAGAGTTGCTACTAGTCAAGTCGGATTCAGTGCGACTGCACCTATAAACAAGAAGACAAAAGAGAATTACATTTACCACTAGTAGTGCTGCACTACAGGAAAGATCTAAACAAATTCTTCAGGTGGAAAATAGATGAAATGTAAATGTAAATAATAAAATGAAGAGCAGTAGAAATTGTAAGTATGTGAGTAAATATAAAAGATATAGCTTTACATGGGGTGCTGGAGTTTAGAGTGCCACTTTGTGCTCTCTGAAGCCCTGAGTTCAATCCTCAGCACCACAAAAAAACAAAAGGAAATAGCAATCCACTCTTGAAGCAGTCCCATAACAGTCAGCCACTGAAAACCCTATGAGGGTCGCTTTGCAAGTCAGTGGTGGAACATTTGCTTAGCATGAACAAGGCCCTGGGTCCAACTCTCACCCCCAGTACTGGCAGAAAAAATAAAAAAATGTTGACTTAAGAAATATTGTGAAAGATAAAGATGTATATTTTGTAGCAATAAAGTAACCAACTTTTGTATATATCTTCTAAAAATTGCCTCCTGCCTCTGGCCTTGAACCTAAGATCCTCCTGCCTCCACTTTTCAAGTCACTGGGATTACAGATGTGAGCCACTGCATCCAGCCTATTTTTTATTAATTAGTGTGCAGTGTAATGAGTTTCATTATGGCAATTCCACACAATTATATTATGTACTTTGTTCTTACTCACTCCCTCATTACCCACCCCCCTGCAAGTTGTGATGAACCTAAGTTACCATAACTATTTTTTAAAACATGGCAAGCCACAACCAAAGAACCCATGGGTCAAAGGAGAAATCATGAGGAAAGATAAATATGCCCTTATTTGGAGACCAAAACATTGTGTATATATAAAATCTGATGGATTATTTAGAAAAAATATTCTACTACATCTAATGAAATTTAACAAGATGCAAAATCAAATTAAAGTATTTCTGTATAAGTTCATTATTGGAGAAATTACTTTAAACAGACAACACAGTATATGAGGTGCCCAGGCACATATTCCAACCTTACTTCCCCAGGTAGAGAAGTTACAGAGCTAAGGGCAATCTTCTGTGGGCAGAGCTGAGCCAAATTTGGAGGAGAGGCTGATATACACAAAGTCAAATTGCTGTTCTTACTTGTATAAATGTTCATCCTTTCAGTTTATGTTCCTCTATGGTGCTTATAATTCTTACCTTGATTCAAAAACTATCTTCAAGGTATCTTTGAACCAATATCATTATTTTATTGATGCTTCTGTGGAGGGCTAAGAGATAAGGCATTCTACTCCACCATCTTGCTGATGTCACTCTTCTGTACAGAATTTGGAAAAATGGAATAAAAACCAAAGAAATCAGAGTAAAGTGTGGACATCAGGTAATAATTATCTACAATATTAATTCTTCAGTAGCAATAAGTATATTAATTAAATATTAATAATTTGGGCCAATGGATGTGGCATATATAGGAACTATAATACCTTCTCAATTTCTCTATAAATATAAAACTGAAAACCCCTCAATTTTAAAATTATTATATATCTTTATATATGCATATATAGTAAACGTACAGCTATAGCACTGTAGCTTCTAATCCCATCAGATCTTGGAAGCTAAGCAGGGTCGGCCCTGGTTAATACTTGGATGGGAGACTGCTTGGGAACATCAGATGCGGTGGGTTTGTGATAAGAGCCTGGCAACCCACTCACAAAAAAAAGTCTGCCATTGAAAACCCAATAAATATCAAGAAGCACAACAATAGTGTTTCAACTGTCATATGTAGGGTCGCTATGAGTCGAACACCAACTTGATGGCAACTAATAACAAAAACACATATGTGCTGAGGTAATAAGAGGGTGCACCCTCAACCTGTAAGTTGGTTTTTAGCTATGGCAGGCAGTAAAGATGCAGTTTTTATCTGACAACATCCAGATGACGTACTGGACTTAATAAGAAGGTACTGGGTAATAGATACTTTCACAGAAGGAATCAGATCTGGTGAGTTTCCATTTGTTCTTCTATTATTATTTTCCTCTCTTTTTCTTCTCTGTTTTCTTCCTTCCTTTCTTTAAATTTTATTTTTCTTTATTCTTTCCATCTTTCAAATTTTTAACCATTTTCTTTCCTTTTAGGTAATTTTTCCTACTTGATTATAAAACTTTCAATGTTAGTTGAACCTAAACTTATTTGTAGTTGTTACATCTCTTGCAATGTTCATATAAATATATACTCTCCATGTCACATTATAGTTGGGATGCTACCAATAGAAAGCAAAGTAACAGTTTTAAAGACTGCAAGAGAAAAGTGCCAGGTAACGTACCAAGACAACCCCATCAGAGTAATAGGAGACATCTCGGTAGTAATCCTAAAAGCCAAGGAAGCATGGAATGAAACATTTCAGACACAGAAAGCAAATAACTGCCTATAAAGAATACTATAGTCAGCAAAATTATCCTTAAAACAGATGGAGAAATAAAGGTCATCCAAGTTAAACACAATTTTAAATAAGGCATGACCACCAAATGATCATTGCAGAAACTATTTAAAAGAGTCCTGTGTGCAGAAAAAGAAAGACTAACAGAAACATAACAATATAGAAACTAGTAAATTCAATAGGAGTAACACATGAAAAAAATGAAAACTAAGAAAGAAGCAAGGATATATAATTTAATTAACCATCAAACCCCCAATATGAGTAGGGGAGAAAGTAAAGATCAACCAATGTTCAATCCAACTAAAAAACAACCAACAAAACTACACAAAAGAACAAACTCTTCTCAATATTATCCCTAAACACTAGTGGTCTGAATTCCCCACTTAAGCGGGCTACATTAGCCAACTGGATTAAGAAATAAGATTTATCAATTTTCTGTCTTCAAGAGACCCATCTCATCTGAGAGAATACAGACAGACTGAAATTGAGGGAATGAAAAATGATTTACCTATATTGGGGAAGCCAAAGAAAAGTAAGAATTGCAATAGTGATATCTTATAATGTTGACTTCAGTCCTAAATCAGAATGAACAAAGAAGGTCACTACATGTTAATAAAAGGAACAAGCAATCAAGAAGACATTAAGAATTGTAAATATTTATGCAACAAACACTTGTACCCCTAATTTCAGAAAATGATCATTTCTGGCCAAAAATGACCCATAGGTCCAGATACAATAATAGTGAGGGACTTTAATACCCTACATTCATCAATAGGCAGATCATCCAAATAAAAAATCAACAAAGGAATCCTGGATTTAAATAATACCAGTGATCAACATATCTGTCAGCTTGTTGTGCTGTGAGTGCTTGCTTATTGCCCTGGGGCTGAAAGCTATGCCACCAGTATTTCAGATACCAGCAAGCCCATTGATGGTGGACAAGTTTCAGCTGAGCTTCCAGGCTAGGACAGACTAGGGAGAAGGACCCAGCAGCCCAATCCAGAGACAATTAGCCATTGAAAACTCTATGAATAGCAGAGAAACACTGTCAAATATAGGGCCAAGAAATGAGCCCCCAGGCTGGGCATTCAAGAAATTATAGGGGAAGAGCTGTTTCCTTAAAGTAGAATTGACCTTAATGACAGGAATGGAGTAAAGCCCCTGGAAACTCCTTTTGCTGATGAAGCACAATTCAGAATGAGAAAAAAGCAGTGTCTGCAAAATGAGCTTAAACATAAAAAGATTGTGTGCATGGCACAGTATTTGGTAGTGCTTCATTCTGCTATACTTAGGGTCGCTGTGAGTCAGATCCAACTCAAAGGCACCTAACAACAACAGCATAGATCAGCTGAACTTAACAGACATCTATATAATATCTCATCCAACAGACGCAGAATAAACATTCTTAGCACCACAGAGAACTTTCTCTAAAATAGAGCACATTTTAGTTCACAAAACCAGCTTCAACAAATCAAAAAGAATCATTCTGTGTATCTTATCAGATCCCAATGGAATAAAATTAGAAATCAATTGCAAAAGAAACTAAAAATATGCTACAATTGCATGAAACTTAAATTACACATTGTTGAATGTCCAATGAGTCATATAGGAGACCAGAGAGGACCTACCAGAACATTTGGGAAACATAAAAATCACTTCTGCAATTCTTTGAGAGAAATTCAGAGCTATGAGTGCCTACATTAAAAAAATAAAAACAACAGAAAGTTCAAATAAATAACTTAATGATACAATTATTGACATTAGAAAACATCAACAAGTCAATCCAAAAACTAGCAGACAAAAAGAAATAATGGAGAATAAGACAGAAATTAATGAAATTGAAACTAAAAAAAAAAGTTCTTTTGTGATTCATTCCTAATTATCTTTCCAACTTCATTTTCATTCACACCTGCCCCACGTATAAATGTCATACAATAGACTTTAATTCCTTTAATGCACCGTTTTACTTTTCATTTCCATTTCTGCACATGTTGTTTGCTCGAGTATCTTGCCACCATCAGCCCCACATCCATTCTTTTTTTTATGCCATTTGTTCATTTAACAGTTGTTGCTTCTCTTTGCCAGACATCCTTTAGCACTAGGATACAGTAGTAAACAAAGTAGATATAGTCCCTATTTTCACAAAGGTTTGATTTAGCAGGTTAAGCTGAAAAATAGTTAAATGATTAATTAATTATAGCTGTGTCAGGTATGATGGATGGACATTTCAAAGTACTATGACAGTGTACAGCATAGAAAGCCTGACCCAGCCTTAGGAATTGAAAGTTGGCTTCAAACTGAAAAATAATTGATGAAAGGAATTAGGTAGACAAAGAATGGGTGGCCTTCCAGCAAGGAACACTGCATAGGCAAAGACCTCTGAAATGATATATTTCATATTCAGTCAACCTAGAAAAGTGAATTTCTTTTCTCTGTCTTTCCACCTCTACATTCCCTTTCTCTATCCCTCCCTTCCACTTTGATTGCTGATTTTGGTTTCCTCCTGTGCAAAGAGGTGTTAAAGTGTCATGTCAAAGCATACAATCTCTGGAGTCATAGACTCCATTAAAACCCCAGCCTTATGACTTATTTTTTCTGTAGCATATTTTTTGCTGTATTTATTTAAGTGTCTGTATCTTGTCCATTAATTGAGAATATAAAAATGTGTAGCTGCTGGATTTTAATAAAGATTTAATGTGGTTATGTGCCAATGCCTGGCATATTGTGAACATTCAGAACATTCAGCCATCTGTTTATCTATTTGTGTATATATTTAATGTTGAGCATTACCTATGTGTTCTATGTACAATGCTCAGTTAAGTCAAGTCTATATGGATATGGTCTTTTAATGCTCACAGACTCATACAGGGCAGGTGTTATTATTCTCATAATGAGAGAACTTGAGTCCAAAGTGTTTAAGTAACTCTCAGGATCACACAATTAACAAGCTCCACCTGTCTAGGCATTTTGAACACTATAGTATGTTTATCTTTTCATAGAATTGTTTCTTTCTTCTTTTTAAAAATAATGTTCTTTGAGCTGGAGCCCAGTGGTAGATGCTTGCCTGGCATGCACAAGGCCCTGGATTCAATCCTCAGCACCACAAATAAAATATAAAATATGTTCTATGATATCAATTATAAATATATTTAATTTTTTTATGTGCAAAAATTTTTAACTTCAGTCCAGAGAAGAAACAAGATAATATTGCGTTATTTGGTAGTTCACTACCAGTCATATTACAAAGTGAATTCACTGGAAAATAAAATAAAAAACAAAGTGATTTTAAAAAGAATGCTAAAGAAAATAAATGAGTTAGTCAAATTTAAGTCATTACATTTTTAGTTCCTGAGATGCACAATATTCTTGCCAACCAAACTTGATGATATAGAGATTTCCAAAATTTGTTGTTGTTGTTGTTAGGTGCCATCGAGTCGAATCCGACTCATAGCGACCCTATGCACAGCAGATCAAAACACTTGCCGATTCTGTGCCAGGCAAACGATCTTATTTATGTTTAAGCCCATTGTTGCAGACACTGTGTCAATCCATCTGGTGGAGGGTTTTCCTCTTTTCCGTTGACCTGCCACTCTTCCAAACATGATGTCCTTCTCCAGGGATTGTTCTCTCCTGACTACATGTCCGAAATATGTAAGATGCAGTTTGGTCATTCTTGCTTCAAAGGAGCAATCTGGTTGTACTTCTTCTAGGACAGATTTCTTGGTTCTTTTGGCAGTCCATGGTATATTCAATAGATGTCTCCAGCACCACAATTCAAAAGCATCAATTCTTTTTCTGTCTCTCTTATTCAATGTCCAGCTTTCACAACCATATGATGCCACTGAAAATACCATGGCATGAGTCAGACGCACCTTCGTCTTCAATGTGACATCTTTGCTTTTCAATACTCTAAAGAGATCTTTTGTCACAGCTTTTCCTAGAGCAATCAGCCTTTGGTTTTCTTGACTGCTGCTTCCATGGGTGTTGATTATAGAGCCAAGCAAAGCAAAATCTTGGACAACCTCAATCTTTTCTCCATTTATTGTGAAGTTGCATACTGATCCAGT
>VMDO01036211.1:0-15348 GCA_007922755.1 Pedetes capensis
CTTTCTTTCTTTCTTTCTTTCTTTCTTTCTTTCTTTCTTTTTCCTTCTCCTTCCTTCCTTCCTTTCTCTCTCTCTTTCTTTCCCTCTCTCTCTCTCTCTCTCTCTTTCTTTCTTTCCCTGCAGTCCTGTAGGATTGAGCCCAAGGCCTTGCACATGCTAGGCAACTATTCTACCACCATGCTGAACCCCTAGCCCCATTTTGTACATCTGTTTTGAGACAGGGTCTCACTAAGTTGCGCAGGCTTCTGGCCTCAAACTCAGGATCCTCCTGCCTTCAGGGATTATAGGCATGCGCCAAGGCACCGAGTAGAAGAGTTCGTTTTGAAGTCGACGCTTATCCACACATGTACAAAGTTGTCAGCCCATTTCTCAATCCCATGGAACACCTACTCCTCCTACCACCGCCCTAGCCTCCTAGAGGTAGATATTTCCAGGTCACATATATGGACAACACAAATCACTAACCACCTGCCACTTTTCACATCCTTTAGCTCAATTGTCTTCTTTGCAGCTTTCGTCCTTCAGGGCCCGGGGGGAGCGGTGCCTCCCCTTGAGTCCTTCTGCCAGAGCATCTCACTGCACCATGTTCCTCAGAGCCACGTTGCTCTTTCTCTTTCACTCTGACCTGTATCTTCACTCATGCTCACAATTCACACTATCACCAAGAAAGGATTTTGTCGAAGCCTCTGAGCCAGTCCAGATCTCTCTCCCCACTGCCCCAGAAAAGCACCTGGCTCTCCCACAGAGCATGGGCAAAACAGGCCTTGTCCCCAGAAAATTCAAGCCTTATTCTTGCTTGTCGTAGTTGTTGGGTGCCGTCAAGTCGTGTCTGACTCATAGCAACCCTCATAGGGTTTTCAATGGCTGACTGTTTCGGGATTGCCTTGGGAGTGAGTTGCCACATCTTTCTCCCATTTTCGAGGTGCTGGGAATCGAACTCGGGACCTCAGAGACTGCAGAGCAGTGCTCTACCAACTGAGCTAAATCCCAGCCCTTATTCTTGCTAGCGTCCCCTTACTCAACTTACAGAATCTGTCCATTTATGGATCTGTCACATGTGCAATCATCACACACACAAGAAAAAAGGTTGTCCCTAAGCAGGGGCTGGCAAATTTTGTCCACAAAGAGCCAGGTGGTAAATATCGAGCTTCACCACCGCACAGGCTCCGTCGCTATCACGCAACTCCTCCACCCCTGCGGAAGGAAACAGTCCTAGGCAATGTGTAAACAAATGATGTGGCTCGGATGGGCCCTGAGCACATTAAGAGTGGAAACCCTTCTTTACTCACAGTTTGGCATTACGGAATTACGGTGACTCTCGAGAGCTGCCCACCACGAGTAACGTCATCGGACACTGACCACGCATCTCTTTGGCCCCTGGTTTAACTATGAATGTCCAGTTCATTTTCTAGAGCGGGTTCTCACCTGAGCAACACTGCCATTTGAGAGTGAGATCATTGTTTTTGGTGGGGGCTGTCCCGTACACTACAGGGTGTCGGACCACATCCCTGGCCTCCACCCACTAGATGGCAATGTTGTTGTTGTTAGGTGCTGTGGAGTCGAGTCCAACTCATAGCGACCCTCATAGGGTTTTCAACGGCTGACTGTTTCGGGATTGCCTTGGGAGTGGATTGCCAAGTCCTTTTCCCATTTTTGTGGTGCTGGGAATGGAACTCAGGACCTCAGAGACTGCAGAGCAGCGCTCTACCAACTGAGCTAAATCCCAGCCCCTAGATGTCAATAGCAGCCTGAAACTCAGCCACCAATGTTCCCGACATTGCCAGGTGTTTCTGTACCGTGAACCCTGGCCACAGCTGACAGGGAGGATTTTGACTCTTCTCCACTCAGAGAAATGGCACAAGCCAGTGGTCAGCTCCCCCGACCCCACCCACAGGGACCCCTGCTGGAGATGGAAACTGGTGATTCTTCAAATCTGAGACCCTTCTCCCTATGGGCATCCCCGAGTCACAGGGCTTACAGACCCCCAGTGTAGGTCATGTCAATGCACATTAACTTTTCCATCTTTAGGCCACATTTTAGAAGGCCTTTCTCACCCTAGTACCTTAAAGCCATCGTCTTACAATTTTTCTTGTATATTTTCACAGGGGTTTTTTTGTTTTGTTTTGTTTTGTTTTGTTTTTTAGCGGTACTGGGGGTTGAACCCAGGGCCTCGCGCTTGCATGCTCTGCAAGTGCTGGACCACTGAGCTGCACCCCCAGCCCATTTTTTTACTTTTTTGAGACAGGGTCTCGCTAAGTGACACAGACTGCCTCTGGTCTCGAACTTGCCATCCTCCTGCCTCCGCCTACCCAGCCGCTGGGATTACAGGCATGCACCTCCGTGCCCAGCTATTTTCACAGGGTTTTTTTACATAGGACTTTAATCAACATGAAACATTTTTTGCAAATGTTGTTATGTGGGGATTTAACTTTCCAACGCCATGTTTCTAAGGCCAAAACATACTAGCCGGTCAACGTTAAAATTGTTGTTTATTCTCAAATGAACAAATGAGCAAATTCTTAGGTTTAATCTGCTTCCCTGGTAGGTCTTGTGTCTTCCTGAATTGGCCTCAGTGCATGTTTGTGACTTCTCAAGGGGCTGTGATGCATGACAATGTCACTCTCTTCCCCTCCCATTGACCTTTACGTGGTACCATATGTGTAGAGTTCTATACCGTTCACCATGTGTAAATCTGTGGTCATTCTAATTTACAGCGGAGGTCCACAAACCGTGGCTGGAGGGCCAAGTCTAGCCAGCTTTGGTTTGGTGGGTAGTTTTATTTGAAGGAAGTCTTCTTTCATCTGCATATGGCCCTGACTACCTTCAGCTATGATGGCACAGTGGAGTAGTTATACCATCTGGCCCTCTATGGAAAAAGTTTGCTGAGCCCTGAGCCCTGCTTCAGAGAATGATTGGGGTTTTTTAACTTAAAAGAAATCCCTAAGGCTCCCTATGCTGCCTTTTCATTGTATAGAGGGGGAAACTGAACTCAGAGACCACAGGTGACATGCAGGGACCCCCCCCCCCCGGGTGCCCAGAAGCCTGCACAGCAGAAGTCCCCTGGCTTCCCGCCCTCCTCTCCTGGGCAGGCCACTCGCATAGTGGCTCGCCCCTTTGAGAGTTTACGTTTTGAGTGTGTTTGTGGGTAAGGCAGGCGGGTAAAGTAGTTGTATATTCTCAAGGGAAATATTACTTCCAAATTTCTTTTGCTGCTTAAATTCCACTGGGCCATGTGAGTTTGCTTATTTCCTTGTCTTAGTAGAAGAAAGTGTGCACTGCAGCATTGAAATGATAAAGTGAGGCCCTAGAGCTGGGCTGCAAACCCAAGCCCTCAGGTATTGAAATGTAAATGAGTGAAACAGGCCAGGTACTTGGCTGGGACAGTGGACAAGGGCAGCATGGGGACTGTGGCAGATTGCAGTGAGAGCGCATGCTCGGTGCAAAAGTGTGGCAGTCAGTTTATAACCAGGGTAGCAAATGCTGGTGACAATACAGAGGAAAGGTTTATTGAGAGGGTGGTCCACACTCCATTGGCCCCACTGTATCAGGGTCTACAGTAAGACAGCACAAGTTGGTTAAGGTATTAAATGTTAAGAATAAAACTATGATAATAAAAAAGAAAACGTATAGGAGAATACGTTTAAGGTATTGGGGTAGAAAGGATCTCTAAAATGCAGTAAAAATATGGAAAATTTAGTTCAATTTGTCTACTTTAAAATTTAAATTATGAACAGAGTTTATAGACAAGTGACTAACCAGAGGAAGGATGTTGTCGTTGTTGTTGTTAGGTGCCCTTGAGTCGTGTCTGATTCATAGTGACCCGTATAGGGTTTTCAATGGTTGATTGTTCCAGGATTGCCTAGGGAGTGGATTGTTACATCCTTCTCCCATTCTTGCAGTGCTGGGACCTGAACTTGGGGACCTCAGAGACTGCAGAGCGGTGCCCTGTGCATCCCGTGTGGGCAGATATTTGGGCCTAGGAACATCCAGTGCCCTAACAGTTACCAAATACTTTGGACATTTTCTCTGAACGTCAGTAAGAAAAGGCTAATGGGTGATGGGTATGGGTAGGAGGGATAACATCTAAAGCTCCGTGGCATAGTCGGATAAGTGTGGCTGAAGACAGTAACAGTAACTGAATACCTCCAAGGGATCTTGCCTCCCCCCAAGAAAAGACATATGTCTGAGGTGTAGCTGCGCCCGCTTCCTGTTCTGCTCGTGACACGTGGCACCCGTGCCCTGAAATGCCATGCCGTCCTCATAAATACACACAATTCCCATGTGGCAAATGAAAACAAAAACATGTTGTTATTTTGTCTGGCGGTGCTGGGGATTGAACCCTGGGCTTTGTGTCTGCTAGGCAAGTGCTTTACTACTAGGCTACACCCCCAGGCCTCCATTTCATTTTAAGGTAGCTCGATGTAGCTGAATTAATTTGCACAAAGCAGAATAATTTTATGTTAATGTTTTCTCAGTGATTAGCTAGTTTCAGCAGATTTACAAATCAAGTATTAATGCAAAAGGGTAGATAAAATTTTGCTCCAGAAATGGACTAACAGTGAAACATTTTGAGTGTGAGATATTATTATTTATCTTACAATTTCTCAATATTATAACAACATAAACTTGGTATATAGTACTTGTTGTTGTTAGGTGCTGTTGAGTCGTGTCCGACTCATAGAGACCCTCATAGGGTTTTCAATGGCAGATTATTTTGGGATTGCCTTGGGAGTGGATTTCCAGGTCCTTCTCCCATTTTTGCAGTGCTGGGAATCGAACTCGGGACCTCAGAGACTGCAGAGCAGCACTCTACCAACTGAGCTAAATCCCAGCCGGTATATAGTAGACGTTACACAAATAAAAGCTTGTTAAATTGGTCAAAAAAAAAAAAAAAAAAAAAAAAAAAAAAAAAAAAAAAAAAAAAAAAAAAAAAAAAAAAGAATGGAAAAATGGACGAAGAGTCTGAATGGGCAACTTGCAGTAGAAGAAATTCAAATAACCAGTAAACACGAGAAGGTATATAGGTAATAAATAATGTAATTAAAAGGTAAACACAATGAGATTCTGTGTCTCTAAGATCAGAGCAGACAATAAGGAGGATGGGGGGGAGTGCAAAGTCGCTATTCTCCTACATCGCTTCTGGGGGTGGGAAGGCCCCGCCATACCTGGTCAGCAAGGACACTGGGTCATCACCTTAAATCCCAGTCCACTGATGGTTGTTGTTGTCAATGTTGTTGTTGTTGTTAGGTGCCATCTAGTCAGAGCGACCCTCATAGGGTTTTCAATGGCTGTTTCGAGATTGCCTTGGGAGTGGATTGCCAGGTCCTTCTCCCATTTTTGCGGTGCTGGGAATCAAACTCAGGACCTTAGGGGGTCTCGAGAGGCATGGGGCAGGGTGCCATTGTGCCCTCAGGAGATCTTTGGCCTCGTCTGGAGACCTGTTCTGCTGTGATAACTGGGGGACGCTACTGACATCTAGTGGGTAGAGCCCCAGATGCTCCTTGCCTTCCTACCTACACAGTAAGGTCCCACCCAGGGCAGCCTCGTCTGGTCCGAAGCGTCACGTGCGCGCACGTGGGAAGCGGCTTCTGAAGCGATCCTCCTGCAGGCTCAGGGAGCCGCAGCTGAGGAGGCTCACAGAAGCCTGGTTCACGCCCATTAGTGAAGATAGCCGGACACACCCTACGTGCCCATCAAATGGATGCACACACATTGGACTGCAATGTAGCACCCAGAAGAGAAGAACGGGGACCCGGTCCAGGAAGGGTTCAGAAAGATGGATCCATGCCAGCAAGCCCAGGCTTCCCCATGGAGAAGGTGTAATTAAACATCAGAGAAGAACGGCACGGGACTGTCCTCCAGGAGCCTGGGGTCAGGGAGGGCTCACGTGCGCCACCTGAGCACTGTGATGACAAGAGCCTGCCCTGTCCCTGGCTGCACCAGGCTCACCCTGCCCCACTCCCAGGCCATGTAGGGCCTTTGTAAGGACAGGGAGGAGGAGGAGCCCCTACCTCCAGACAGAGGCAGCCCCACCCTAGGTGCAAAGCACAGGACCCAGTGCAATGGCCCCTTGGCCAGCCCTCTCGCTTGGAGGGCAACCTGCAAGAGCTAAATGGAGCCCAGGACTCTAAGAACTTGGCACCTGATGGAAGAGGGCCGCTGTGGGGCCCAGAGATGGTCAGCATGGCCCTGGAGGAGAAGGCAGTCCCCAGAGCCCATGAAGTGAAAACGTGGCACCAGGGGAGCAGAGTGTGGCCTGGCCTGAGACCCCTGGGACAGGGCCACGTCTGTTCCACCAAGGACAGCCTAGCTTTGCCCAAGTGGCTTCTGCCTCTGGCAAGGAGCAAGGTAGCTGGAATGCCAAGGTTTCCTCCCACACTGCTAAGCGACCATTGACCTCCTGTCCCCCACCTCCCAGGACCCAAGTGCCTTCCTCCCCAAAGAGAAAATGGGCGGAAGCCATGCAGGAGCCAGCCTGGCCGCAGAGGCCTCTCAGCTGTGGCAACAGCCCAGGCTGCGTGCCGTGGTCATCCACTGGCCCTCTTTCTACACCAGAGGAAGGCTGGACCCCAGAAAGTCCCCACCTATGGATCACAGGTGCATGAAGGGAGGCCCCCTTTACCCCAGGCTCCAAGGGCAGCAGGCACCAGCTAGGGCAGCAGGCACCAGCTAGGGCACCCAGCGCACCCCATGCCCAGTCACAGTGGTTTGTTTAGGGACTGGCAGAAATTTGCCAAGCATCTCTGTGCCGGGCAGCGTTCAGAGCTCCAGGGATGCAGTGGTGGAGAAGCGGAGTGGACGCATCCCAGAGCCTGGCCACAGCTCTCACACCAGAAGCACCAGGCAGCTTTGGCTGGCCAGCCTGCTCGGTGTGCCCAGCTCTGCGAGCCACTGCACAGCCTTTGCACTGGACCCTGATGTCCTAAATGAGTGGCGCGTCCCATTTGTTCCCTGGCATAGATTGCCCGAGCCATTTTTCTGGAGCCCGAGCTCCCTTCCAGAAACAAGCACTGTTGTATTAGTGCACTCTTTTATACATGGCTGGGCCTCAGAATAGCAGACAGAGTGCACAGTACTATAGAAATCCGTGCACTTACAGTTAGCCGGCTTTTGTAAGACTAAGTTGAGCCCTTACACTCGGCATACACTGAATGTAAGACTCGGCTTCCCAGAGAGAAACCGTGTCTATCTAGAGAGTTCCCAATGAGAGACGGAGTCTGAAGTCGACGCAAACGCACAGGATTTATCGTTCCGACGCGATGGGGTCTACCAAGCTCTTTCGAACCGGAGACCCCGAAATGCAAAAGCGAGGGTCTTTTATACCCATACAGAAGCAGAATTAGCAGGTTAATTGGTTACATTAGTTGACCTTTAAACTGATTAGCAGGTTAATTGGTTAATAGTGTGGTGCGCACGCGAGGGGGCCTTTAAACTGATTGGTTCAGGCAATAGAGTGGTAATGTAAAATAGTCCCGGACTTTCCAAGTTGGGAGGGGCCAGGTCACTCTAGGGGCAATGGGAAATTTTTACCTCATTCAACTTAGTCTGATCTATAAAATGGCTGCTGTATGGCTAAGCTGGGACCTTCAGCACCATTTCCTCTCTAAGTGGGCGGACCCGGGTCCGATGCAGCTTGGTCAGCAGTGACACGATCGCTCATGGGGACAGTGAGCATTGCGGTGGGGTAGCTAGCACCTGAAGCTGGGGACGCTGTCCTGAGGACCAGGGACACACCAAGGACTCAGGCGGGGGGGGGGGGGGGGGGGGGGGGGGGGGGGCTGGTTACATTTGCAGAAGCGCGCTCTTGGTGCTCTGCAGGACAGGGCTGAGGAGGGGCATCCGGTGTCTAGGAGGGGTGACAGGAGGGTACACACAGGGCAACGGGCTGCGGGGAAATGGGTGCTCTGGGTAGGAAGGGCACAGTCAGCAAGTGTGGGCTGACAGGGGAGGCCGAGGCCCCTGATGGTTGAATAGGAACTCCCCCAGGGAGCCAGCTGCTGCAGAGCAGAGGCGGCAGGAGAGGATCTGCCTGGGGGTCTGCTGGGTTGGGGGCCGGGGGGACACCAGTACAGAGATCATCCTGTGTACAGGCTGAGCAGCCAGGTCAGGCTAGAGATGTTCATGGGGGAAAGCGTGGGAGACCGGGTGGGGGAGCCAAAGGAGAGCGTTTGCAAAGGGCGGAGCACAGCTGGGCACGTGGAGAAGGGCTGGAGGGTGGGGCCAGACAGCAGAACCTGCGCCTGATTCAGCGGGGAGGTGGGGAAAGAAAGTGGACAACAGGCTGAGGGCGGGAGGAAGGAGACGGAGGGGACTGTGTGTAGGGGTGAATTGGGAAGAAAAGGGGAGAAATCCAAAAATGGACCAAATAGCCTTTGAGGAATTGGTAAGCCAAAAGTCAAAGTAGCTTGCACGTGGCAGCCGGAAGCCTGCTGGGCTCGGGTTGCTTCCATGCAAGTATTGCTGTAATGTGATTGGATATATTTGCTATAATGTGATTGGACAGCTTTTCTGTAATGTGACTGGATGCTTTTGCTGTGATGTGATTGGTTACCTTTGCTACACTGTGATAGGACACTTTTTTCAAACCTCTTTGAAAATCCCTCACTCCAGTTGGATTGTACATAAACAAAGGACTCAAAGCCGATTGGCTCAGGCTATTTGGGCTAGCTATATAAGGAGCTTCACTGCACCAGCTCTCTCTCAATTCGACTAGCAAAACGGAAACAGTTCTGTCTATGATTGACAACGACGACTATGGAAGGAACAAGCTCTCCAGGACAACTGGACAGCGCGCACTCAAGGACTACAATCAAGCTAAGGGCAGTCTCTTGGCCCAGCGCCTAGAGACAGAAGCTGAGGACAGTCTCCAGTCCCAGCGCCGGATGCAGAAGAGCCGCTGCTGCCCTTGAGGCAGCCATAGAGCTGTAGCACTAGACATAGAGCTGTACACTCTGGGTTCCTCTCAGCCCTCGTAAGGGCAGAGAGGCAATAAAGAGCTGCACGGTCCTTGTAAGGTAAAAGTGTCCTGAGGCTTTTTCTTTTTCCCCCCTCTTGCAGTGTTGCCAAGGGCCACAGGAGTCTGCACCCCTCACCCAAGGATCCTGAGATAAGTGAGTACCATCTCTGTGTGTGACCACACCTCCCACCCAAAATATCAGGCCAGGCCAGAGAGGTGTGAGTCGCCCCACAACTTTGCAGATGGGAGAGGCCGGGGTGGATTTCAGGACTGGTGGGACATGGGCAAGATGGAGCCAGACCTCAATCAGGGACACAGTCCCTGGCCAGCAGCAGGCTTTCCAGGTTGGTGAAAAGAGGGGAGGCCGGGCACAAGTAAGCAGGAAGCTGGTCAGTGGGGTGCAGAGCCGAGCAGGGAGGTCCTTGGGAATGGGAAGGCCTGTCTGAGGGCACGGAGGCCCCCAGGGGTCCTACCTCCCTGATACTTACTGGAGGGGACCCAGTCACTCCTGGCAACCCCTGGCAGAACTCTGCAGGACCCCTTGTCCTGGGGACTGGCAGTCGGGGGAGTCGAGGCTGGGTTTTGCCAGGACAATGGAGCAAGGGGCTCCACCACGTGGCCTTTCGTGTCCGGGAAGTGCGGATGCAGCGGCTGGGAAAGGAGACGGTTGGGGAGGAAAGCAGGCAGGTCCTGCGTGAAAGAAGCTGGGAAACTGGCAGGGTGAAAGAAGAGTGAGAGATGAGCTACAGCACCCCAGGGTGGGGGCCAGAGCCTGTTTTCAGCCCAGAGCAGACATTTTCAGAAACCATGCCTTCAGAGGGCAGCATCTCACTGCTGTAAACGCTATTGTCAAAACAGAGCCTGGCAGGACTCCGCCAGCATCTGAGTCCAAGGGGTTTCATCAGAACCTTTCCAGCTCTTCCACCCCGCTGGACCAGGCCTGGCTCCACCAAGAATTGAGTGTTGCCAGGCAACCGCCCCACCCGCAAAGCCCAGGCACAGCCCACATCCTCAGGACCCTGCAAGCCTCAACCATCACATAAAGCAAAGCAGTTTCTGTAGCTGCTGTCAGAGAAATGGTGCGGAGCAGTGGCCCGGCCTGCCCTAAGAGGGACTTCCTGTGCTGGACCGTTTATCTTGCAGAGCTGCTCCAGCTTATCCTTAAGTCTCCTGAGTCACGGGGGTGGGGGTTTGTGTCTGCCAAGACCTGGACTGGCCACTAGGGTAGGTACCCACTGCCGTGAAACGTGGTCAGGGCTTGATGACTTACAAGAGCCATCACAGCAATCTGCCTCGATTAACATCTCACCAAGAAGGTGACGGCGCCACAGGCACTTTGATGTGGTCCTGAGCACATCAGGTATCACGATTTGATGTGGTCCACCGTAGCTTCTAACACGAGTTTCTGGGCTCCAGACACAATAGGACTCCATGCCCACCGCGAACAGCCTACCCTGAAGGGACCTTGCCTGCAGTGGGGGACCTCTGCAGATACCACAGAGTGTCCCAGTGACTCACGCATAGCGCCCTTCCCCTTCCTGGGAGCCCCGAATGCCTCAGTTTTCTCATCCCACCTAGAATTCACTGAGGCCCCTGATGTCACTAATAGGCCTGCCCCAGAGTAGATGATGCCACCGGGTAGTTATGGCGCCCTCAAGATCCAGAGCCATGGGAACCAGCATGTCCCACATAGGCATGGAGACAACAGAGGGGACTTACCTGGAGCCGTTCTTAGGTGGTGATCAGCCTTGAGGGTGGGGCGGGGAAGGGAGGGCTGGCTTGCTGTTTAGTGTCAGCCACTGTCCAGTCTAAATCAGCTTCCTTTGGCCATCTCAGCGATGGGTGAGCACCTCCAGGTCGGACACAGTGTCCTCGCCATCCGCCAGACCATCCTCGGTGGCCCACGTCTCCATAAGGGCAGGTGCACCTGGGTCACATCGCAGTGTCCCTCATGGGAGTCTTGGTGCCCAGGTGGCTGCAGAGTGGGCACCCTAGCTCACAGGTGGCACCAGACAACTCACCTGGGGTTAAGGCAGGACACTCGTCATGCTGTGAATGCAAAAAGAAATCCTGGAACCTGGGTGAGTTTACTTGGGATCGATGGCTGCGAGCTGAGGGGGCCCAAGAGGAGGTGGTGGTCGAGTTAACAGGGAGGGCCCTTGTCCCTCAGAAGTCACTTGCTTCAGCTGGCCAGGGCCACGACACACTGCACTGTCACAGCCTGGGGAGTGGGACCAACCCCGTGCCTTGGTGACTGCAGTCCTCATCTCTGAGGACTCACATTTGCGACCTGTGGCTCCTGGCTGCCTGGTGGCCTCCACAGGTGTGCGCGTCTCCGGAAGCAGCGTGGCCACTCTGATGCCAGTGGGGACCGAGGGCTACCCTTCCCTTCCCTTCCTCCAAGGCCAGGGGATGGTCTTGCCACTCCCCCTCCTCGTGGATGCTAAGTGGCCATGTCTCACCCCTCCAGTATCGTCCCACACCTAGCGGCCCCCTCCAGCCCACCCTCCAGCAGCCAGTGTTCTAGCAACACTCCTTCCTGCGGGCACTCTAAACCCCATAGCGGCCCCCACAGCTTGGCTCATTGCCTAGCCAGGCTCCTGAAGCTCCCTCTGGATGGCTGCTGCCCAGATCAGCACCGGGCTCTGTCCTCTCAGCTGCCCATGCCCCTCCAGAGGCCTTCCCAACCTACGGTGGCCCTCCACCTGCTGCGTCTTCTAGCCAACACCAGGAGGGACTTCTGACTCCACACCCTCATTACGCACTTGGGAGACCCTCTTGCAGAATAAGGGCTGAGAGTTTTGTCCTCGTCACCCACCTGTGCAACATGCAAGGCACTGTGGTAGATTCTTCTAGAACACACACTAAGAGTCGTTCAGCCTAGGACATGGAGCTCTGCCAACTATTGTAAGAATTTTTACAAAACTTCCTTATAAATGACAAACTTAGGCTACATTTTAAGGTACATTTTGTTTGGTAGTTGGAAGTGTAACATATTGCTGACCTAACCAAACGTCTCACCAGAACGTCTAAGCGTATGGCATCATGTGTCAGAGCCATTTAAAGGGTCCTTCAGAACTGCTGTCAGCGTGTGGGAACAAAGCTTCAGTTACCTTTCCCCTACAGAGCCTGGAACCCATCCCTGCATAATGAGTCAGTGACCAAATGACCCACCGACACCATGGCCACATGCACATCCCAGGACAGGCCTCTGCCTTCTTGTGAATGCTAGTTAAACCCGGTAAACTTACCCATGACAGCAAAACATCTACTGAAACACCAACGTGGTTTCCAAAGTTTATTAAAAATCAAAGAATAGAAAAACTTTACATAAAAATATGTCAATTTTAGCTTCCACATTGTTGTCCGCAAACAAAACAAAATCGAAACATGATACCTTTTTGTTAAACCTGGAGCGCGCGACCACAGTGGTAGCCAGGCCAATTCATTGGGTTCGCCATCACGGGAATGGACATGGCACCTGTGTCTACAGATCAACTTTAAAACGCGCACCTGCGGGACACTCGCGCACCCCGCAGTGATTTCCTTAATGTAGGTTTACAGTCAATATTGCTAATGTGTAGAGATTAGTACAGGCCTACGGATCAGTGTTCATAAATATTCTTTATCAACAGGTTCACGATTTAAATACTTTATAAAATATTTTGGGTGATTCCAATGGTCACGAACTGCTGGCCCCATGTGCTGCTCTGCCCTGGAATGCCAGTCACCGGCCCAACCACAGGGCCTGGCAACAGGGCTGTCTTGCTGAGAGGCTCCACCTCGCTGGGACTCCATCACACTCAGACATGGATCGAGAACTCCCACTGCTGCACGCCAACCGGACGCCACGGCACTTGGCTTCTCTTCTTGACATTTAGTGGACTTCAAAGACCAACCTACCTGTAGTGTTTAGCAGGGCCGAACCCCCATTTAAAAAGGGGAGGTCAGAGGGCCTACGAGATGCAACGGACGCCCAGGACAACGGTGGTGCTCTGAAAGCTCAGGGTTAGGCAGGATGGATATATTCTTGTTGAAAAAAAGGTAACAAAGACAGTGGTTGTTGTGGCAGAATACACTTGCATAGTATAACTGTATGCTTCTGACGCTGGGCACCAGCGCTCCTGGGCCCACGCTGGGCTGTGTGCTCTCCTGCGATACATTAAAAGACTCCCCGCATGCCATGAGCAGCGGAGGTACTTTTCAGATATTTGCTCTTAACAGAACGAATGCATACCGCTATGCAGATTCCTCAATGGAATCAACGTAATTCCTTTCTCCACATTCCTAAAACTGGGTGCCATTGTCTGCAACGATCCTCACCAGGCCATCATTACAGGCCACGTCACTAAAACGGACTGAAGCATTTCCACGTTCGTAGATTTTTTTTTTTTTTTAAGATTTTATAATGTGACAACCTTTGCTCCCCTTAGAAAGTTATACTTCTGGCACTTTAAATGCTGGGTTTGTTGTCTAGTTTAAAATAACCCAAACCAAAACATTAGAACTCATGGTCAGAACAGGGCAAGAGCCTGAGGCCCGGGGTAGGCTGCTGGGGCACTCTTAGGAGACCTCAGAGCTGACCCCCTCAGAAAACTATCACTCGTGTCTGACCAAAAGAAGGAGACGTAAAAATAAAACCCCAAGACCTCCCACGTCACGGTGTTTGTAATGATGCTCACCAGACAACCAGCCAACACGATGAACCCAACTTAGAAAATGTAACTTGGGAAAGGATCTAAGCTCGTTTAAAAAAAATTCCCTCCTCCCTTAAATATAACTTATGTGAAAATATGAAATTAAATAAAAAATATCTGAGTTATTGCACAAATCATAAGTTTTCTACATGTACATAGAAAAACAGTTCCAAGGTTTCAAACAAGACGTGGTGAGGGCAGTACAATGGTGGCCTGTGACCCTCCTGCCTGGAGAGACAGCCACGAGAACGGGGCCTGGCTCCGCCGCCGCCGCTGCTGCCGCTGCTGCTGCTGCTGTTGCAGCCCCACGGGCCGAGCAAAGCCTCCTGGGCAGGCGGCGCACATCCGCGGTGCCGAGGCTGCACAGATGAGCACAGGAGCTGTTCTGCAGATGGACGCGACCACCACACACGGAAACATGCAGAGTGACCAGCGGTGGGCAGGTGCTCCGCAGCCCACGGCCGGGGCGCAATGCTGGTCTCGGTTCCCCCGCAGTGCCTGAGGCCGCCGGGCAGGCTCGGCTGGACACGGCCAAGAGCCATTATCTGCTGAGGCTCACAGGCAGGCTGTCCCTCGTGTGCGCGTGTTTTTTCCTCCGCCAGCCGGTGCGGTTGTACTGGTGGTGGCCCCGGTTGCCCACGGGGGGACGCACACCCCCGCTGCTCACAGAGCTGTAGCCGCCGGCCTGGGCGTGGCCGTGGGAGCCTTTCATGGACAGTTTCATGCCATTGTGCTGCTGGATAGAGGGAGAGCAGGGTTGGAGCGCAGCTCACAGGCCACACGTTAGCCCTGACAGCTGCAGAACCGCCCTGCCCTGTGGCAGGGTGCTCGGCCCTCAGGCGGCGAGCCAGGGGTGCCCAAGCTGCTTTCCCTCCACTGCTAAGACACCCAGAAGCAGAGAGGGAGAGTGCGTGACAACTAACACGCAGCCATGTCCCCACTGCCACGCCAGGTGTCCACGTCACATTCAGCAGGCAGGAGCAAGAGAAACCTGTCTCCGACAGTTCAGAGACAAAAACTTCCACTCAGTGACCCCCTCAGTAAGAGCAGGGGCCAGTGCCAAACTAAACCCACTCAGCAGCCTCTCCCTTCAAACTCGTCCTGTTGGTCTGCAAGGAAGACAAGGACCTGGCCATTCCCGCCCCCATCTGGCTGCCCACATCCTGGCTCTCGGGCCTGAGCACCTTTATGTGCAGCAGCAGTGTGTCCACTTTGCTCCCACAGCACAAGCCCTCAACTGCGAAGCAGATCGAAAGCAAACTAATGGGTTTCAGGAAGATTCAGAGAAAAGCAAACAAACAACAACAGGAGGCTGAGAAGGGAAAAGCAGAAGTGATGACAGCTGCCTTTCCTAGTGTAAAGCTAGTTTCATCCTGTTTCTGACAGGTCAGCGTGGCAAGGAAGGCACTACTGCTATGGATGGGTAAACACAAAGAAGGACTGTGCTATGACTGAAGTCTTGAATAAAACTAGTAATCAGGCCGGGTGCACTGACGCACACCTGTAATCCCAGCAGCTCGGGAGGCAGAGGCAGGAGGATCACAAGTTCGAGACCAGAGGCAGTCTGCATAATTTAGCGAGACCCTGTCTCAAAAAAGTAAAAAAAATGGGCTGCGGGTACAGCTCAGTGATCCAGCACTTGCAGAGCATGCAAGCGCCAGGCCCTGGGTTCAACCCCCAGTACTGCAAAAAAAA
>VMDO01036212.1:0-15350 GCA_007922755.1 Pedetes capensis
AAAACTGTTCACCTCATGGCAGCCAGGAAGCAGGGGGGGGGGAGAGAGAGAGAGAGAGAGAGAGAGAGAGAGAGAGACAGACAGACAGACAGACAGACAGACAGACAGACATAGAGGGGTCCAGGGCAAGATACATCTCCCAAGGATATATCGCCAATGAGCTACTTCCTCCAGCTAGGCCCTACTTCCTAAAGTTTTCAGAACCTCCTAAAATAGTGACACCAGCTTGGGACCAAGCCTTCAATACGTGACCGTTTTGGTGGGACACTTTGTATCAAAACTATAACACTGGGTGAGGAAGCAAAAGTTCAGGTCTTTCTTCTCATAAAGCTACTAATTTCTTCATGGGGGCCACACTCATGATATCATCTAATCTAATTACCTCCCAAAGGCCCCACCTCTTGATACCATCAGCATATGAATTTGAGGATTAAATTTCCATCGCATGACATTCTGGGGAAATCTGTTCAAATCATAGCAAGTGTGGAGCAAAAGAATACTTTCAGTTTAGGAAAATGGAAATAAGATGTTTATACAAGGCTATCCTTCTTTGTTAGCCTCATTATCATCCTGGTCTCTCTTGGACCTTGAAGATGTGCAATGAAGGAGATTTTGCAGTTTAATTTGATATAAAGTTAAGGATTGGATGACCCTTGTGCCAGAGGAAAGAATGTACCCAGGTGATCTCAAATTAACTCAGATAGTCAGAGGGATGAAGGGGTGGAGATAAGGGAAAGAGGCTTGTGCCAAGGCATAAGTTCTGTTTGAGATTTTATTAGGGGAGGACAATAGGAATTCCAGTATCCTGGTTATTAAATTTCCCCAGTGCTTCTGCACATACACAGAATAAGCCATTGTTTTTCTCCATACCTATTTTTCCCCAAAATTACAAATGCATTCAGTAAACATTGTTGGGCATCTGTTTATGTATAAGGATCCCATTTCTGAAACATAGGTTATCTTCCTTTTGCCTGTTTTTTGGCTTGATAAAGTGACTATTAACTATTACTCATTCTTCTCAAACCAGGAAAAGATACATTATCTCTGACATCAGGGAACCTAACTCCATTCTACCTCACCCTACCCCACCAATTTTTTTGGTACTGAATGGCTGAACCCAGGACACTTCACCACTCAGCTGCACCTCTAGGCCTTCCCTTTTTATTTTTTTATTTTGAGATGGTCTTGCTAAATTACATAAGCTGCCTATAGCTTCAAACTTGCAATCCTCCTGATTCAGCCTCCAGAGTAACTGGGATTGCAGGTGTGCACCAGTGCGCCAGGCTCCCATTAAAACTTTAATCTGCATAAAACATGGAGGAGAAACTATACTATTTTCTTAGATCTGGCCCTAATCTAAGCATTATCCCCCTCTGGTTTTTGTTAAGAGCAGTGAGTAGTTTTCCTTAACTGGTGATGGTGGTGGTAATAGTGGCTGGGTGAATCCTGAGGGCAGGAAGGAAGAACCAGCAATAGCAATGTCAGGAAAAAATTGTTAGAGGCACATTGTGGGACACTTTCTTTTTCCTTCCTTTTTGTTCCAGACTTCCTGATTTCAGCATAGAAATATCTGTGCCTTCTTCCTGTCCAGGGGCAGTTTAGATAGCCAGGGATGTAAACTTTCCATTAACTATTTCTTGGCCTGGGACACTGAAGGAGAAAGTCCCAGAAGCCCAGATGATTGCCCTTGGCTTACTCTCCACAGACTTTTCACTTCAGGTTTAGGTCACTGAGTGAAACACCCACAATACTATTTTAATTATTTGTATTAGTGAGCTTGTAAGCACTTAGAAAGCTAGATCCTGTGTTTCTAAAATATGTTGTTAGGTGCCGTCGAGTCGTAGCAACCCTACATACAACAGGCAAAACACTATTTTCAGTGCTTCTCTGCTATTCATAGGGTTTTCAATAGCCAATTCATTTTGGGAGTGGGTTGCCAGGTCCTTCTCCCAAGCCCACAGCACCTGGTGTACCTAGGTGGTCTCCCATCCAAGTACTAGTGAGGCCTGACCCTGCTTAGCTTCCAAGATCTGATGGGATAAGACACCACAGTGCTACAGCTGCAGTCTTCTAAAATATGTTGTTGTTGTTGTTGTTGTTGTTGTGTTGTTGTTGTTAGGTGCCCTCTAGTCGGTATCTGACTCATAGCGACCCTCATAGGGTTTTCAATGACTGACTGTTACGGGATTGCCTTGGGAGTGGATTGCCAGGTCCTTCTCCCTCTAAAATATGTTGTTGTTGTTAGGTGCCCTCTAGTCGGTATCCGACTCATAGCGACCCTCATAGGGTTTTCAATGGCTGATTGTTTCCGGATTGCCTTGGGAGTGGATTGCCAGGCCCTTCTCCCATTTTTTTGTGGTGCTGGAATTGAACTCAGGACCTCAGAGACTGCAGCGCAGCACTCTACCAACTGAGCTAAATCCTAGCCAAATTGTTGTTGTTGTTGTTAGGTGCCGTCGAGTCGGTATCCGACTCATAGCGACCCTCTGTACAGCAGGGGAAACACTATTGTCAGTGCTTCTGTGCTGTTCATAGGGTTTTCAATGGCAGATTAATTTTTGGGAGGGGGTTGCCAAGTCCTTCTCCCAAACCTACAGCTTCTGGTGTTCCCAGGCGGTCTCCCATCCAGGTACTAACCAGGCCTGACCCTGCTTAGCTTCCGAGATCTGACAGGATCCGATGCCACAGGGCCACAGCTGCAGGCCTCTAAAATATAGACACCCCAAATAGTCAAACCATCAACTTTTACGTGATTCTGTGTTGTATTATATCTTAAGTCCGTCAATTCTTTCTATTCTCCATTGCCAGTAAAGCCCCTTACTTAGGAACATAAAGGAACATGGACTCTGAAGTCCTTCTGACCTGAATTCAAGTCCAGCTGTACACTTTGCATTCTATAAAAATAAGGCTGTTCTGGGGGTGTAGCTCAGTGGTAGAACAATTGCCTAGCATGTGTGAGGCCCAGGGTTCCATCTTTAGTGCCAGTAACTAACTAAATAAGACTACCATTAGTCTCTCTGAGGGCTTATGAGAATTCAGTAAGGCATTAAGTTTTCAGCAGTCTATTGTGGAGACAATTCCGTAGTCATGATTATTAATGGCCTAACTTTTGAAATACATACAATTATCTTCTAAAGAAACATAATACCTGAAATTTAACATAATAGCTCTGCCAAATGCTATCGTAAAAGCTTCCCATCTCTTTACTCATTTAACTCACAATAACCTTTTGAGATGGGTATTATTAGCTCTATTTCACAGAGGAGGAAATTGAGGCACATATTGGTTAAGTTATGTGCCCAAGGTCACACAGCAGGAAAGTGTTGGAAAGTGATTTTGGATCTCAGGCTGTCAGATTCCAGACTTCACATTACTAATGACTATGCTAAATTAAATCAGTTTTATGGTTACTTCTAAATATGGTCTTTAAAACTATTTTTAGTTGATAAGCACTTACTGAAGGCCTCTTGGGTGGTAGGAGTTGGTACAAAGGAAGAGAAAGGTGTAAAGTACTATTTTTTAGAGTTCTTGCCATCTAAGAGAGGCAATGGGCAAACACATGAGAGAGACAGAAGGACAGCTTAGAAAGAATAAATAAATCTGCCAATTGATTAGAGCTGCCAACATATTGCTTCACCTGCCAACTTTAAGGCCTTCTAGGTCAGTGCTTCTGAAATTTTGCTGGTGCATACCGGTTCCCTGAGGGGATACTCTTAAATGCACACTTTGATTCAATAGGTCTGAGTAGAGCCAGAGATAATAAGAAACTCCTAGGTGAGGCTGAGGATACTGTTCTAGCGACCATACATTGAGTGGGAAGCTACCACACTGCCACTTACCAACAGATACCGTACACTGAGGGTCTACTACATAAAGCAGTGCCTTCTAGTTAAGCAAAGACATATTGAAGACTGTCTTTCTTTTTTTAGAATTTTTATCATAGTAGGGGTTTGAACCTGGGGCCTGATGCAGGCTTTGCAAGTGCACCCCCAGCACATTTTTTACTTTTTGAGACAGGATCTCTCTAAGTTATATAGGCTGCCTCTAGACTCAAACTTGCAAAATTCCTGCCCCAGCAAGAGGAGGTGATTATATGTGGACTAGGATGATTGTTGGAGAATGTTGTAGAAGAATTGGCTAAAAATTGGTGTGCTATGTGATGGTACTCTGGAGTCTGTGTGGGAGTCTGAACAAAGGATTGATATTGTCAGAAACATGATTCTTAATGCATTGCAGAGGGCCAGCAGAGGTAGCAGAGACAGGAGGAGATCTGATTGTGAGGCTGGTATGAAAGTTCAGGCATTAAGAAAGCAAAGGCCTGGAGTGTAACAGTGGAAATAGACAGGAAGACCTGGCTCTAAGAGAGGTTGATTACTGCAACCCCCCCAAAATTCAGCGCACTTAGAATTTCCTCAACAATAACTCTAATGTTTGAAAAAGTCACTTCCACATCCATCGTTTTATTTCATCAACACAGCAACTGTGAGAGATTAGTAGTTACTTTCATCCCCACTTTACAAATGAGACTCTGTAGCAACAACTTAAACTATGTCTAAGAAAAGGCAAACCTACCTGCAAGAGAAAAAGCATAGTGAAAAGGTAACAACTGTTCATCGTGATTTTTATAAAGTTGAGTATTTTTCTCCTTAACATAGTAATAATTTTGATTATAAAAGTAATTTATAATGGAGATCATACTGTATGATCATAATGTCTTTATCCTTCCCTCTCCTCTGCTTAATTTATTATAGCTCTCTTCCTTTGTCATTAGATTTTTTGAAAGCTTAAGTTTAAATTACTGCATAGTAATAGCCCATCATGTGGATGCATTGTAATTTACTAGTTCCATGCAATTGGCTGTCCCCAACTTTTTTTGCTATCATAAATAACATTATGGAGAACATCTTTGCATATATATCCTTATCTGGGCATCTGATAATTTACTTAAAGCCTTATCAACTCTTTAAAAGTTCTTATTTATTTATAACTGGATGATTTAATGCTTCAATAAAGGATGAAGTCAACTAAGGGCTTAAGGTGGTTACCCAAGCATCTCCCAGTGTCCCTGATTACACAGTGAACTCTCGCTGGGCCCCCAGGTTCAGGAAGTCATGTCTTGGCAAATTCTGCTGCATCCTGATGCCACTATTGATCTTAGGTTTCCTCATACTGCTCCATTAGCAACAGGTGTGACTACCCATTGTGCTATGGACCAGGATTGAGATGAAATGGGGAAGAGAAACAAAACAGAAGGTTTAGGTTTTGCCTGGGCTGGGATTTAGCTCAGTTGATAGAGCGCTGCTTTGCAGTCTCTGAGGTCCTGAGTTCGATTCCCAGCACCGCAAAATGGGAGAAGGATGTGGCAACCCACTCCCAAGGCAATCCCAAACCAGTCAGCTGAGTCGGACTTGACTTGATGGCACCTAACTACAACAACAGGTTTTGCCTGCAAGGGGCTTACTGGCTCTTTGAGAGAAAGAGAGGAGGCATGATAATTAAGGAACAGGTCAAATCAAATCATCACTTTTTGTGGCTTGAAAGTATGTAGAGAAAAGTGGATATATTAATGATATGATGGGTGATTTTGTTTACTTCTTTTTGTTAATCCATGTTTTCTGTGGTTATTTATATCTAAGAGATAGACAGGCAATGTAAGATAGATCTGGAGGCAGAGAGAGTTGAACTGAAAATCTGTCATTATTTACCATGTGACCTCGAAAAAGTTCTTCAACCTCTCCCCTTTTTATATTTTCCAAATAAATATTTATCCAATATATATCTAGTGAATTCATGGGCACTATGATTACCTCGTGGGCTGGGATTTAGCTCAGTTGGTAGAGCGCTGCGCTGCAGTCTCTGAGGTCCCAGGTTCAATTCCCAGCACCAGAAAAATGGGAGAAGGACCTGGCAATCCACTCCCAAGGCAATCCCGAAACAGTCAGCCATTGAAAACCCTATGAGGGTCGCTATGAATCGGACATGACTCGACGGCACCTAACAACAACAACATAATTACCTCAGGCCTATAGCTGTACCACCCTGGCATCTGATCCCATCTGATCTTGGAAGCTAAGCAGGGTCAGGCCAGGTTAGTCCTTGAATGGGAGACTGTCTGGGAATACTGGGTGCTGTAGGCTTGGTTGAAGAAGGAGGCAACCCTCTCCCAAAACAATCAGCCATCAAAAACCCTAGGAGTAGCAGAGAAACACTGACATAGTGGCAGGCATGGCACAATGTCAGGTAGTGTTTTGTTCTGTTGTACGTAGGGTTGCTATGAGTTGGTCTGGATACAGCAGCCCCTAACAAGTATTGTTAGGAATATCATTAATGTTACTTAAACAAAAGCCTAAAATATGCATACATATTTGTGTATATATATGCTTATATAGCTAAATATATTACATAATTAGATTTATAAATATTATAAATTATAATTATATATTTATTACAATATGTTTATGTAGCTGTTTAATATAAATGATGTAGTTAAAAATACTTTTTTAATTTTATTTTTATAAATTTATTTAATGTGTTATATAAAATAATATACTTATATATTTAGTTATATATACACATTCATATACATAACTATTTTTTAACATTTTATTTAAATAATATCTAGTAATATACTGCATAGTACTTACATATATAACATGTATAATACATATATAAATATTTATGGAGAAAGGTTATATTTAGAATAGGTAAGAATTTAACAAAGTCTGGAAATCCAATTCTGATTAGCTCTACCTTTGGAAAGCAGCTTTTCTTTGGCATTATTGCAATACCCCCACCTCCACACCAGTGTTCAAGGCCTGGATCCTTTACTTTGCAGGGCTGGCTCTGGTGAACAGCCATTGAGTTGAAAGACTACAATCTTTGGAGCCCCAGACATCTGGATTTAAGGACAGGAAGTTTTCTTTCCCAGCCAGGTACCCCAGAGCAATTTCTGTGAAATGCTACCTTTTATCTCAGTCTAGTCTCTTGTCAAATGGCAATCATACTTAGGTCTTAGGATTGTGGGAAGGAGAATTAGGGGAAATAATGTCAGTGTGTCTCTATCTGGCCCATGGTTGAGGGCAAATTATTTTTTCCCTTTCTTTTCTGACTGGATTTCTGCCAGCCTTTTGCCATACCACACTCTCCAGTGCTTCCCCTAGCTGGACAAGGGAACAGGCCCCTCACATCTCATGTTTTGATGAAACTTTGGTTCCTAATCATATCTCCTTTTACTTGTCACCTGAGTCGGATGTTGGTCTCTTAACATAAATGAGTAAAAATGTCCTTTTCACCAGTCTCTTCAGAACTGTGCTTCCCAGACCTGTGTTCCCTGTACCTGCTGTGCACCTTCCCTTGTGAGCATGCCATTTCTTTCCCTTTACTGGCTTCAGAGCTGCCTCACCTCTTGGCCAGCTGAGGCAGTGGTTGGGGGCTTTCCATATCAAAGCCAAACATCCTCTGTGTTTTGTGGAGTTTTTGCTCCAGCACTGTTCCTATCTACTGGTTAACACTCCCCACAATCCTTGCTCTTTGTACTCAAGCCTAGAATTCTTTTCTCCCAAGTGTTATCTTTTGCATGCATGCTGGGCAAGCGCTCTACCACTGAGCTACATCCCTAACCTAGAACTCTTATTATAAAAAATGTTTTAAGGTACTTTAAATCCTTTTAAATATAAATGGACACCCGGTAGTGGAAGATTGTCATCTTGATTTTTGGCCATTTTAGGAAGTAGGCCATAGTATAAGAGAAACCCCTTAGTCTTCCTTGGGCAGTACAATGTACCTTGTGGGGAAGTGGCTCCACACCTTGGCTTAGGTGGCAAGGAGGGGGACTGTAAATGGTCCCTGGCCTTTTCCTTTTCAGGAGCTCTATTCTCAAGTCCTGGGCTGGGATTTAGCTCAGTTAGTAGAGCACTGCGCTGCAGTCTCTGAGGTCCCGAGTTCAATTCTCAGCACTGCAAAAATGGGAGAAGGGCCTGGCAATCCACTCCCAAGGCAATCCCGAAACAGTCGCCATTGAAAACCCTATGAGGGTCGCTATGAGTCGGATACCGACTCAACAGCACCTAACAACAACAACAACAACATTCTCAAGTCCCAACCTGATCTTTTCTGAGATTAGATTCACTTGTTTCAGGTGAAAAACAGCACATTTTGAACATGTCGACAAAAGCACAATTGTTACTTGACAATATTTGAGTTCCTAAGGAAGCTGAGGCCTGCAGCCATAGCCCTGTGGCATCTGATCCCATCAGATCTTGGAAGCTAAGCAGGGTCAGGCCTGGTTAGTACTTGGATGGGAGACCGCCTGGGAATACCAGAAGCTGTAGGCTTGGGAGAAGGACCTGGAAACCCCCTCCCAAAAATCAATCTGCCATTGAAAACCCTATGAATAGCAGAGAAGCACTGACAATAAAGTTTCCCCTGTTGTATAGAGGGTCGCTATGAGTTGGATACCGACTCGACGGCACCTAACAACAACAACAACAACAAGGAGGCTGAGGAATCTTCTTCAGTGTGAACTTTATAACTGATGCATTTGGCCATCCAGTTACAGGGATCAGGACTCTAGCTTCCCAAGAACGTAGTGGTAAATCCTCAATTTGGCAATTCAAGGAGACCAGTGATCGTCAATTGGACGCCTTGTACCTTGGAGAACTCCACCTGCAAAAGGGCATTGTTCTGTAGGCTAGGCTTTCTTGCCTATATTCAACCTCAGAAGGGAGATGAAATTGATTTGGAACAGATGTTACCACCATCAGATTGATTTTCCTAAAGCCCAGCTTTGATAATGGTGCTTTTCTGTTCACCACGCTTGTCTGAATCTGCCTTCATACACATTCCCTATGACCCTTCTTGATTATTGTGCTCTGGTTATTGCTTTTAGCTAAATATAATCATTTACCAGAAGGGAAGTACCTTTTATGAAGCCAGTATGAGGAACACAAACTTTGGTATCATGCAGATGTGGGTTTAAACTTTGGCTTTGTCATACTGGAGCAGTAGGGACCAGACTTCTCTGAACCCGGTTTCCTCACCTATAAAATGGACACATTCCTGATGGGGTTATTGTGAAGCTTAGTACATTAAGGCAGCATCTATCATTTATTGCAGATATATAATATATATATATATAATATTATATATATAATGCTGTATTTATATTATAAATAAAAATATTTATATATTTATAGTATCATTATTATCTGATACACCCTTTAAGTCAGGTTCTAAAACTAGTACCTAAAACAAAAAGCATGAATTATTGAAATTGCCCATGAATAGCCCTTATTTTGCAAGAAAATGCTATCTCTGTGTGTAGAACCCTCGACAATAATTAATTAAGTTTGTGAGTAAGACTAAAAGAACAAATAGATATCTAGGTATTCAGATCATTATACCTGTCCAATGGCCATCACATTCCTAGCAGTGAATAGATCTATGGGGAACTCTAGAGGTTTTGCTTGTTGGATCTGTTTTATTTCGTTTTCATATTAAGCCTTGGCCCTAATCCATATTAATAGATTTTTGGGTTTTGAAAAGTTACATTATATGTAAAGCACTTAGCTTGGTTTCTGTCAAGACTAGTAAAGGTTTAATAAAATATGTTAGCTACTATGTTTTTATAGTGGCAGTAGTGTCACTAGTAGTAATGTTGTTAGGTACTGTCAAGTTGTGTCCAACTCATAGTGACCCTCATAGGATTTTCAATGGCTGATTGTTTTGGGATTGTCTTGAGAGTGGATTGCCAAATCCTTCTCCCATATTAGTAGTAATAGTGGTGCTGTAATATACGTGACAGAACCTAACACAGAGCATGGTGCATAGTCATTGTTCAGTAATATTTGCTGGATTTGGCTAATTGGATACATATACATACTGTTCTTTTAAGGTGTAGTAAAGGATTTGGCCACTTATTTCCTGTTTTGCCAAGTTTCTTGCTGCTTCCCTTTGATTATTAGTTACATTTCACCCTGTAGTTTGTTCTCAAGTAAACTTTTCAGGTGAACAGGCCTGTGAGGCTTCCCCACTGAGGACCAGATTGTGCGGGAGCAGGGAGTTGGCCTTATTCACCTTTGTATCCCCCACAGTTCCTGGCACATGATAGATGGTGAAATAATGGATGGATGGAGGAAAAAACGGTTTGACTCAAACAAAGATGCTCTGCCTTTGTGAGATTTAAGGGACCAAAGTTCAATTCAAGATGTTTCTGAGTTTTGATGACTTGGGTTTTTGGAATCAAGCCTTGATGGTTCTGTATATTCCTTGAAACCTTGCTCCAGACTGGAAACAAGCTGTATTCTTAGTGGAGTCTTTCTGGCATAAGCATTCAAAAATATGAAAGCTGGCTTTGACGCGTTGCTTTGGTCACTTGAAGGGAGACACAGCCCTTGAGTAGGGAGGTGGAAAAAGCAGGAAATAAAAGCATGAGATGTAAGAGTCAACAGAAACCTTAGTTCATATGCTAGTTTTGTCATTTTCTAGTTGTGTGTACCTGGGGAGTCCCTTAAACTCTCTAAGCCTCAGTCTCCTCATCTGTAGCATGGGGAAAATATTACATACCTCATAGTGCTGTGATGAGATTAAAATATAAGTATATTAAAAACCATGGTCAATAGTAATTGCTCAGTAAGTGTGGCTACTGTTATTTTTGTCATATACCCTATCTCCTCTCCTTTTCAAAATAAATAGAACTTTATTGTTTTCTGCGCCATTAAAAGTAATACTGTTTGTTGTTTTGATGTTAACTTAGAAAATACATAAAAGTTTAATGAAGAAAATTTGCCACGTCTAGTATCTGGAAATAACAAATGTTAATATTTAGGTATATAGGCCAGACATGGTGGCACATACCTGTAATTCCAGTGACTCTGGAGGCAGAAGCAATAAGATCACGAGTTTGAGGCCAGAGGCAGCCTGCATAACCTAGCAAGACCCTGACTCAAGACAAAAAATAAAAAAGGGGCTGAGGGTGCAACTTAGTGGTAGAGCACTTGCAAAGTATGTGCAAGGCCCTGGGTTCAGCCCCTCAGTACCACCAGAAAAAAAGATATTTAAGTGTATGTATGTCTTACACCTTAGTCTTCTGTGTTTACAAACACACACATACACACACACTCTAAAAACAAGTTCATGTTAAATGTAGTTTTTAGCTTGTGATTTTATTCCTAACAAAATGTTGTAGAAATCTTTTCCAATCTATATAATCATTTTAATGGCTTCATAGTATCATACTTTATAACTATATAATACTAGAAGTATTTTTTACTAGTACCATATTAATTGACATTTAATTTGCTTCTAATGTTTTGCTGTTATAAACAGTGCAACAGTGGCCATTTGTATTCATACAGCTTCATACCCTTATTGGACTATTTTACTGAGAGTTATTCATAGAAGAAAAATTGCTAAGTCAAAGAGAATATACTTTAATAACCATCATTTTAATTAATTACAGCACATACTGCATTAATCCTTATTAAATGAGATAATTAATGAGAGGATGCTTTGTAAACTGTCCTGTGTTATGTAAGTATGAGTTATTGCATTCCAACAGTTACTGCTAGAGGCATGGCAGACCAGTGACCTTAAGGGCTAGAAAGGGGTTGAAGGGTTGATTTCTCCCTGATTCCCATGAAATACACCTGGATAAATATACATGCATGAATGAGCAGTTATTTATTTATTCTTAAGGATCTACATCTCTACTGCCTCTGCCAGATTGCCAAGATGAAGAAAGACTCTTGTAGTCTTGAAGTAAATAATTGTTTCTAAATATGGCTGCTTCCATGCAAATGTTCAGACACGTTCTTTGGCCACCTCAAATTCTAGGAAAACACTTGAATAGAGAGGCATAACATCTCCCAAGCTTCTTCAGCTTTCGTTGTTTTGCTCCACTCTAGAGAACCAAATTTGTGGCCGTGACTAATTTCTTTGTATGTGTGGAGATGGGAACATGTTTGGGGAGAAAGATTTTTTTTAAGAAAAGACTGGTGGACCGTCCCCAGTTTAAGGATTCCTTGGTCACACCTTCAGTAGAGGCACTCAACTTTCCAGGGAGCTTGACATTCCACAGGGCTCAAGCCAGCCTAGAGAGTCTAACTCACCCACCCACTCCTCTGGCTTCCTGTTTCTCTAGCAGCCAAAGTGCCTCTTGAGTGTAACTTTACTGTAAGCATGCTTGAGGAGGGGAAGTATGTGTTGAGTAGTCTTGAATCTGGATCTCCTCATCTAGCAGGCTGCATTCCCTCTGACTTCAAAGGCTGGGCACTGGTCCAGGAATGATGCTCTTGGCCTCTGCTAGAAGGTGGGGCCAGGTATGGGAATGCAAACAGACTGTGGGGGCCTGTATGAGGGGGGAAGCCAGAAGGAGAATATGTGAGCATGGAGGGGAACAGATGCCTGTGTGTTTGGCCAGGCTCCACCTTACAGAGGGTGCTCCTGGCGGGAATATTTTCACTGATGTGTGTCAGGGAGCTGGGACTGTTTGAACCTCTAAGTCTGAATTGGGTGATGTTTGCCATAAGCAGCAATGAGTATGGAAATGATT
Source organism: Pedetes capensis (assembly GCA_007922755.1). Taxonomy (NCBI): domain Eukaryota; kingdom Metazoa; phylum Chordata; class Mammalia; order Rodentia; family Pedetidae; genus Pedetes; species Pedetes capensis. The sequence continues at coordinate 12,551 of VMDO01036212.1, forward strand.
TACTCTGGGACTTCAACTGTATAACTGTTAAATCACAGGCATACTATACCGATGGACCTGTTGAGCCTCAAAGTGTTTCCCAAATTCTCTCTACAAATCCATCCCCTCTGATCCCAGCAGATCACTTGTCACTGCCCTGCTGCCTGTGTATATGCTGCCTGCCTGGAAAAACAGCATCCTGTGGAAATTTCTAACTTTATCATCCTCCTCTCTACCCAGGTCTCCAGCTCACTGAGCTGTGAAATTTCACTGGTCCCTCTGAGTCTGTTTACTTTCTCCTCTGATTGTTTGTAAGCAAACTCATGTGCAGACCTTTTCATGTGTTTGTGTGCGTCTCTGGACATGCATGCTTGCCTCTCTGAGGCTATTTGGAATGTAGTCTGTGGCTATGTGGGTATACGTGTGTGAAGGGATGTGACTCATCTGTGTGTGTTTTTTCAGGAACCTTGATTGTGAATGCAGTGGGGCAGACGTGGGGACAGGGGAAGTATACTAGAGGATAGCAATTGACCCCTTTCTTGGACAGACAGGCTTTGGTAAACTCTTAATTGAATTGTGACTCCAGAGAACAGGGAAGTTTATCCCTCATCACTGGGGAAAAGATGGAATATTATACTGAGTCAAGAAGAAAATGCCTTCATTTCCCCCACCTCTGAATGTGTGGGATGACCTCAAATGATTAATGCAGTGTCTGGATTAAAAGGGGACCTTCTAGTTAGGAAAATTAAAGGTTTGAGATGTGCAGGTGGACTTAAGAAGGGCAAAAGCTTTGAATGGATCTTATCTTTTCCAATCCCCCTAGACTGTAAGCCCTTCAAAGGTACTTTGTCTTAGTTTTGGATTTCCTCACTGGGCCTGTATAACAGATACATAATGATTAGGGAAAGAAGTATTAAGGCAGGAGGATAGACTGCTATGCCTGCTGAGACTGTTGATGGCCCTGCAGACTCCCGCATAACTCCCCAGGAAGTCTTGGTCCGAAGAGGTCTTGTGTCCAGAGCTGGCCTTAGCTAAGAGGCCCGCCCTCCCCACTCATGAAATAATTGGCAGAATGGCTAGAACAAGTGAATGATTGTGCCATAATTAGTTTAAGACCCGAGGGTATGCCAGTTTGTAGCCTTGCCAGTCTGCTAGCTGCCACCAGGACAGATATGCCTCATAAAAGCCCAAGCAACAAAGCTATGGTACTATTCCCCAGGCCTGTTAAGCCTAATGACTCAGGCCTGTGAACTGAGAGTGACTGAGCTAGTGTGTTAACATTTCCTGAGCTGACCTTTTCTATTTTCAATTTATGCAAAAGTAACCTTTATATTTATTACAGTTGTTAATCCTTGCTTTGAGTTAATTGTAATGCCTTTTCCTCCTGCCTGCCTGCCTGTCTTCCTTCCTTCCTTCCTTCCTTCTTTCCCTCCCTTCTTTTCTTCCCTTGCTTGTCCTTCCCTCCTTTCTACTTTCACTCAGCTCCCTCTTCATCCCCTCTTCTCTTACCCTCCCTTTCTTCCCTCTTTTCTTCATTTTGGGAGAATAGTTAGGCTAGGGCATGAGGGAGCATCTGACCCACTGTGTGACAATAATTGAAAGCATTCCCTCTGATCTGCTCAGGAAATGGCTTAGCCAACATCTCCTACAGGTCTTACTCTCCTGGCCTGCTGCTGGTATGATTGTCCAAATATTCTCTTTCAGTTTCTGAAGAGTTCAAGAAACCCACCTTTAAAATGAGAAATCTATCAACCTGCCAACCTAATTCATAAATGTGTACCAGACAGTCAGTGCCAGACCTCAGTAGATCTGGATTCTGAAAAGATTTTGCCTCTGAGGATCCACAAGTTCTTTCTTTTCCTGCCCATCAGCCTGCACTACATGTTTATTTCAGATGCTTAACACATGGGAAACATTGGATCTGTTAAAATTGAATTAATAGTGTATACACTATTTGTTGGTGATCAAAACACTGAGCAGCTCATGTTCCTAGGTAGAGAAAAAGTTCTCCAGATTCATGAATACTGTTTTTACATATAAGAACCAAAGTCATTTGCAGAATGACCAAATTCAAAGAATGGTTCTCATTCAGCAATTTCTTAGAGAACTCTTAGGATTATTGTTTCCAACATCACACAAACAGATTTAATATCCTTCGCCCCATAACTAGGGAGCAGACCCCAGGTGAGAAATTCTTTACTTTTTATCTTGTCATCACAGCCAAGTTTTCAAGCTTAAATTTCCTTTGAGCTTTTTTTTTTTTTTTTTTTTGGTTCAGTTGTGCTGTTCAAAGTGAACATACCATTCTCTTTTACATTACCAGAAATCACTTTTTCCACTAAGAGTGTTCTCACTTCTATTTGTTTCCAGCTGCCTTTACTGTGTGTACTGACTTCTTTGGTAGGGCTGGTGTCCAGGCCTTTCACAAAGAAAGCTCTAACATGATTATGGGAGGGTCTGTATCTGGGCCCTATTTTGGTTTGGGTCTTGAAGGCTAATCATAAATGGCCTTAAATAAAACTTCCAACTCTAAGGAGAAGTACAGTTTGTTTGTAAAAATAAGTTTGAAATGGGGTCCTTGATAAGAGTTGTTAGACATAGCAATTTTCACACATTTTTGAAATTAAAGCACATTATTTTGAAGCAGTAATGAGCTCTAATAAACTAAAGAGACCTCAGTTTAAATAAATGTATTTTGTGTGATAATATGCATACAAGCAGGAATCTGATAAATGAATTTATTACCTGTACCCAAGTGTCTCTTTAATCATAATGTGGCTACATCTGTTCGTAAAACTTACAATTTAGAGTTTAATGCTAT
>VMDO01036213.1:0-15350 GCA_007922755.1 Pedetes capensis
TAACCAAAGACCCTTCAGATCTCTACAAGGAAAATTTCAAAACATTAAAGAAAGAAATAGCAGAGGACACTGAAAAATGGAAAGACCTCCCCTGCTCCTGGATAGGGAGAATTAATATTGTAAAAATGGCTATCCTACCAAAAGCAATCTATAGATTTAATGCAATACCCATTAAAATTCCACTGACTGACTTTACAGACATAGAAAAAATGATCCAAAAATTCATTTGAAACCACAAAAGACCACATATAGCCAAAACACTTTTAAGCTGCAAATCTACTGCAGGTGGAATCACAATCCCTGACTTCAAACTATACTGCAGGGCAGTGGTTGCAAAACCAGCTTGGTACTGGCACAAAAATAGGACTGAAGACATCTGGAACAGAATAGAAGATGCAGATATACCTCAACATACCTATAGCCACATGATTTTCGACAAAGGAGCAAAGAAAGTAAACTGGAAAAAGGACAGCCTCTTCAACAAATGGTGCTGGGAAAAATGGTCATCTGCATGCAGAAAAATGAAAGTGGACGCACTTCTCTGAACATACATGAGAGTTAACTCAAAATGGATAAAAGATCTCAACATAAAACCAGAAACCTCAAAACTTATAGAAGGCAAGATAGGCAATACACTCCATCATATAGGCATAGGAAAGTATTTCCTTAATAGGACTCCAATTGCTCAAGAAATTGTCCAAGAATAGACAAATGGGATTACATGAAATTAAAAAGCTTCTGCACAGCAAAAGAAACAATTAACAAGTCAAGGAAACCCCCACAGGATGGGAAAAAAATATTCGCATTTTATACATCAGATAAAGGTCTAATTACTAGAATTTATAAAGAACTCAAGAAAAAAACTCCCCCCCATAAAAACAACCCAATACACAAATGGGCAAAGGAACTGAGTAGACAGTTCTCAAATGAAGAGGTCCATAAAGCCATGAAACACATGAAAAAATGCTCAGTATCCCTAGCCATTAGGGAAATGCAAATTAAAACAGCTCTGAGATTTCACCTTACACCAGTAAGAATGGCCAAGATCAATAAAGCAAATAACAACAAATGCTGGTGAGGTTGCGGTGAAAAAGGAACACTCTTACATTGTTGGTGGAGCTGTAAATTGGTCCAAGGACTGTGGAAATCAATATGGAGGTATTTTAAAAATCTGAAAATAGATCTACCATATGACCCAGCTTTAACACTACTGGGAATTTACCCAAAGGAAGATGGGTCATAGAGACACCTGCATCTCCATGTTCAATGCTGCACTTTTCACAATAGCAAGGATATGGCATCAACCAAAGTGCCCTTCAACAGAAGAATGGATAAAAGAACTATGGTACATATACACAATGGAATACTACTCAGCAATCAAGAAAAATGAAATAAGATCATTTGCAGCAAAATGGATGGAATTAGAGAAAATTATTCTAAGTGAGTGAACCCAAGCTCAGAAAGGGAAACACCACATGTTCTCACTCATATGTGGGAGCTGAATCAAAATTATAAGAAGGAAAAATCCTATTCAATGGTCAGATCAAAATAAAACGAAAAAAACTAAAATGGTGTCAATATAAATGGTCTAGTAAATGCATGCAATTATTCTGACAAGATGAAAACAAAGTTCACTGCAGGAAAAGTTTCTACCTTAAACAGAACTGGAACCTAAGGACATATAGAAAAATATTACCAAGTAAATGATAAGAACTTAGATGGGGAGGTTGTGGGGGGGCAGCATACAAGAGGGTAAGGGGGAACCTATATGAATAATGTACATCAAAATGCATATATGGAAATGTCACAATGAAAAGCATGTCAAAATGAATCACATTAAAGTGTACATTAAAAATTTCCAAAAAAAAAAAAGAAAAGAAAAGAAAAGTAGGAGTGTCTTTTTGGGAAGAGAAAGGGGACCAGGGGAAAGAGTGTGGAGGGGGGCAAGAGAGGATAATAAGAGGGTGAATATGATCAAAGTCCATGATATGTGAACATGTCATAATGAAAACCAATATTTTGTAAAATTAATATACTCTAACAAAAATGTTTATTTACCTATAGTTTATACATTTTGTAATACTAGAAGGCTGAATATAGGGTCTTGCATATGCTAGGCAAGTGCTCTGCCACTGAGCTACACCCTAAACCTCCCCTCTTCAATTTTTTATTTTGAGACAGAGACTTGCTAAGTTATATAGGTTGCCTTTAGTCTTGAACCTATAATCCTCCTACTTCAGCCTCCAAAATCACTGGGAATATAAGCATGCACCATGGTGTCAGGCTCACATACATTTTATATGTAAACATGTTATAAGAATATTGTATACATTATATATATATAACCTCTTTGAAAATATTACCAGGAATTTAGAAACTTTTGAATGCAATCATCTCCTTCCACTTTCCACATTACTGTTTATCTGTTGGGTTCCCATTTACTTAATTTCTCATCCTCCAACACTAGGTTTTCCTTCTGATATTATTGCTAATATGTATACATTAATTTTTTGTCATCACTATTTTCAATAGTCCCACTCCCTCTCTCGTGTTTTATTTTCTTCTTACTAACATGTATTTTTTAAATTCATTTTGAAAATGACTTTGATTAATAATTGCATTTGGTATCTCTTATCTGAAACTATCTTTATCTTCCAATACACTCCTTGTGCATTGTGAATATTAAATTTTATCCCCAGTATGCATTCTAGAATGGTACCTATTAGATATCTACTAATAACTCAACTGTTAATTGAATAAATGAATGATGTTTACTGAATTTTTAAAAGTTGGTCATACTTCATACATGACAGTATGGAGTTAGTTATATTTTCCATAAAGTTAGTGTAGTGTAAAACATACGTAACTGTGAATCAGTTCCCTCAACTTGCTAGGCTTTTCACTGAAGAAAGTTTGACAAAATTATACATTGCAGAAAAACCTGTCAGATCTCAAGAGTTCTACTTAATAATGCCCTATCATAAAGCATATGTTAAGCAGCTATGTACAAAGATCCCAGAATCTCAGTTCTGAACAGGGTTAGCAAACAGAAGCAGAACTGACATTATAGGCCATTTCCCTGGTTCAAAGGAACTTAACAGTTTGGTAAGAAAGAAACTAATATACATGTAATGCAAAGGGAAAAAAAAAGAAAAGTATATAGTGGGGAGAATGGGTTTATGTATAGTACAGATTGTATTGAATAGACACCTCCAAGTTCCCCAATAATGCATTGATTTTCCAAAATGTCTCCTTTTAAATCTTCCACGTGTACGGTTGTTGGCAACATGTACCAATGAAATTTCAAGGCTAAAGAATAGACTGAAGGGGGAAATCTTTTAAATCCTATCTCAGCTACATAGCTGAGCCTTCTAAATTCATGTAGATTTGGAATTCAAGAACATTTTAAGCTCATTCACTATCTTAGTTTGGCCCTACTTTGAATTGATTTTCCTTTGTATTATACTAAAAGAAATACATACTAGGCTTAGCTCTTACCTTAGCAAAATTTCACAGATCAATGTCAAGTTCTCTGAGTTTTTGTTTCATGTGGTTTAGGGCCATAACTGGGTGAATTCAGATAAACAAAAACCCTAGTGTTATACAGGGTTCACCCTCCGTAATCCAGGCTTCTCAGAACTAACCCACTCTCTGAGATCCCTCTGATGTGTGGCTTTGCTGAATTCTCTGAGAGGAATATGGGCACTGTTGGCATCATTGTTTTAATGTCAATGCCTACAATTAATTAATTATACTTTATGAAGTACCTATGAGATTTTCTTAATTTTTGAAAATTAGTCTAATTTCATTTCCTTTTTCTCTGTCTTTATTGGTAAATGTTGATGGAGTACAGAGTAATACAACATTGGCTTTTTCCATTATGCAACCATTATATCACTTTTTCTTATTCTGAACTTTGACCAAAATTTACATAATCGGCAAAAATGTTATAATGTACATTGCTAATTTAAAACAAGAATTAAATACATTTTCTACCCCATAGCTTTTCTCTTGTGTGTTTTGCTTCCATCTGTTTGCCTTTTGTTTTTGGTTATATGAAACTTGACATTTGTCATCAATAGTTATGTTGTGTTAACTTACAAGCTAAGACATAAAGATAATTTATGCACCTTACCAACATTTAAGTTGACTGACTAATACAATCTGCTTGAAAATTTAGCAAGAAATTTAGTGAAATTGCTGTAAAAGTACATTTTGAGGACAAACTTCTACAAGAAAAGTATTGTCACTTTCTTAAATGGCCAAAATTTAAAGGACTATGCCTGCACATCATAAGTGAGAAAGAAGTACACTCAAAGGACAAGTCCAACTTCCAGAGAAAAATTATTTCCAGTGTTGTCTTTTACCCCTTTCTTTATACAGAATGCTTCCAACTGATGATTTTCTAAGAATTTTAGTTAGTTGAAAGATTTCTTATACTTTTGTTTTAATGTAGGCCATAAGAGAGATGATATATAGAGTTTGTAATATATAAAAAATAAAGCTTTATGCACAAAATAGTAAGTTAACTTGCATGGTTAGATATTTATATGAGGCAAATAGTTCTTTATATAAATATTAGGCATTAATAAATTAAATAAACAATATCATTGAGGCTACATTAGTTGCTACATTCCTACACACATGCCTTCCTCTGTCTCGCTATCATCATCCATTTGTTCTGAAGGTAATGGCAGTAGCTTTGGCTCTAACTCTAAGCCTTTCTAGGGTCAGGTTACAAAAAGTTTAAATCTTCTGTAGCCAAGGGATGGTATTATTGAGTAGTGGTGACACCACTTGAATACCCTGGGCAGTGAAGCAAAGTTTCCCAGAGCCGATGGCATTTATTATCTAAACTAAATTTTCAACCTTTTCAACTATAACTTCTCCCATTCTGATCTTTTCTACTATTCTCCATCTTTGGATGACTTTTCATGCTAAGTATATTGTATAAAAGTCAATTTATATTTCTTTTATTAATGATCATAGGAAGTCATTTTCTATAATTCTGATCATCACATTGCACCTAACTATTATAATTGCAGTCAGGGTCATTTTAGCTATCTGCTATATGTCCAATTTTGTATGATTTTAGGTATCTATGTACATGTGTGTGGTATATATTAAAACCAGATTCATAAGCCATGTTTTGTAGATCCTCTAAAGGATATTGTTCCAAGTTGCTTTATAACAAATTAAGATTCACAGAAGCTCATAGTACATGTACAAAGGATACATCTCTCAAAGAGGAGAATTGGAAAATGATACTTATGGCAGCATTAATGACTAAATTTAGGAACTGTATTTGTATAATGCCAACAAAAACTCTATGATTAGTCTGAAAGCAATAAAGAGCAAGCCAAAATCGACTGTAATTTTCAAGCATTTTGCACAATCAAATGTAAATGTCTAGAAAGGGATGACCTCACAAAAAAAATCAGCTAATATGATCCTGTACTTGTAACCACTGCTCAGAAACCAGCTTGGATATTATTTTTTTCTCCAAGGAAATAAACACTTGTCTTTGGACTGACTCCCCTGTGGCAGAACTAAAGCAAAACATTTATTGCTATTCTGTAGCTCTTTGAAAAATCAACCCAAAAAAGAAATTCTGTAAGAGACACATCTTTTCATTTTTCTGACACTCTGCACTCTGAACTGAAGGAAGAAAGGAAAGAAAGAAAGAAAGAAAGAAAGAAAGAAAGAGAGAGAGAGAGAAAGAAAGAAAGAAAGAAAGAAAGAAAGAAAGAAAGAAAGAAAGAAAAGCACACATAGAGCAAAGACTAATGGCAGAGAAAGTAAAACTAGTGCTTCCAAACATCAAATCAAAGTGTTGCTCTTGTTCTGGAATTCCCCTAGAGTTACTTGGGACAAGAATCTGGTCCACTGAGATCAAAGCCAGGAAGAACAAAGAAAGTCAGAGTGATAAACAGCCTACTAGGAAGAAATCTCAAACAAACACTGACAGTTTGCAGAGTGACCTGGATAAAAATCAGCTGTTCAGACTAATCTTTCATTTCCTTCACCAAAATAAAGATGGAACTTACTGTGTTCCTGATGAATACTTTTTGAAAGTGGAATAGATGTAATTTTCAGCTCACTTGTATGTATAATCAAACCAGATTTTTCTTACTTCCTTGCCCAGGAATTATTGTGAAGTTAGAGGCCATGACCACTCTGTGATCTCCTGAATCTATCAATGAACTAGAAATTTAAAGTAGCATCAACCCTTCTAATTGCTCTGTGATCAGAAGGTGTTTCTGTAAACAACACTAGATATGCATAGTGTTTATAAAATACAGTCTCCTTGGATTGCCCTATTTGCTAATTATCTGAAAAAAAAATAAAATATACTTAAGAACAGGGTGGCAAATATACTCACATCTCAACATGCACAGAAAATACCTTTATTTTTCTATAACTGACTCAATCTCAAAATCTTTCATTCTTCTGGGCAAGAGAGCTTCAGTTAGAGCTGACTACAATTTACTCCAATTAGGTAACCTTGGTCCAACATAATAATTAAAACAATCTTTGTAGGTAATTGTGTTTCTGCCTGGATGACTCAAAAAACAATGTTTCATCTTGCGAAGTCCTACTCCTTATCCCTGCTCCTCTAAGAGAGGACATGTTGGTGTATAATGAACTGTCACCACGTAAGAGGGAATTTCCAATGTGCATGATTTTTCTGCATTCTTGCAAGACTCTGGCTACAGAGTGGCTGGTTTAGGTGGGCTGGTGACTCACTAGAAGCTACTGCAGCCATTTGATGCTCTCATTTTAATGTGTGATCACTCATCACTGGTATCAAAACCTTCCACCCAATGTGACCCTGGTATTCTGATCTAAGATCTGATGTGCACTAGACACATCAGCAGCCATTTCCCCTCATTTGGCCACAAAGATACGTGGGTCCTAGGATTCCAATAAGCTGTATTACTAGTTCCTGCATTTTAATATTTTAATACTCACAATAACTCAGTTTCTAAAACTCCCTCCCTTGGAGCCCAACACTGATTTTGGTAGAGATGAAAGAGTCTTAGGAATCAGAACTTTGATCTTTTATCATTTTTTCACTGTCTGCCTCTCCTTCTTCTTCCCTATAATTCTTAGAGACCACAAGGAACAATCATTATTTCAAATCTACCATATTTTCTCTTTACACTAAGGCAGTCAAACCCATGATCTACAATCCTAACCAAAAGGAATATAATTTCTCTTTAATAGAAAATACTTTATAGTCTACATTCAGAAGGTTGATTTGGTTCATTATTTTTTTTCAAATTTATATATAACGCCCCAGAACTGCCTTTCTTTTTATTTATCTGTTTATTTTTGGCTGCACCTGGGTATTGAACTCATGACCTTGAGCATGTATATACTTTGCAAGTGCTCTACTACTCAGCTATATGCTATTTTTATTTATTTATTTATCTTTTTATTTATTGAGATAGGGTCTCGCTTAGTTACACAGGACACCTCTGTCCTCAAATTTGCAAACCTCTTATCTCTGTCTCCCAAGTCACTGGGATTACCGGCATCTACCACCACACCCAGTTAAAACTGACTTTCTTGGTATGCCGTCAAATAAAAATCTAAGTAGACAATAAATTCCAAGTAATTACATATTTATTCTAGAGATTATATACCTCTTAGTCAATTTTGTGTTGCTATAACAAAATACTTGAGGGTTAGTATTTTGTAACCCCAACGTGTCTGTTGGCTTCTCATGCTGTGGGTGTGGGTGTGTTGGTGTGATGCTGAAAGTTATGCCACTAGTATTTGACATACCAGCAGGGCCACCCATAGTGAACAGGTTTCAGCTGAGCTTCCAGAATAAAACAGACTAGGGAGAAGGACCTGACAGCCCACTCCAGATAAGATTACCATTGAAAAATTTATGAATAGCAGAGAAGCACCCACTGACAAATGGGCACTGGAAGATGAACCCTGAGGTTGGAAGGCATTAAAGAATAGACTGGAATGGCACAAAGCCCCTGGGACCTTGTTTTGCTGATGTGGCATAACTCAAAATACAAAACACAGTGACTGCAAAGAAGGATCATGTGCATGGCACAGTGTTAGATAGTGTTTTGTTCTGCTAGACCTAGGGTTACTATGAGTCAGATTTGACTTGATGGCACCCAATAACAACAACAGTACTTTGTAAAGTAAAGAACTATATTTGGCTCATGATTATGGCAGCAGGAAGGTCCAAATGGCATAACACCTCCATCCTGCAAGGTCCCCCTAACTGTATCACAACATAGCAGAGAAGTGGAAAGAGAAAGGACCATGTGTAGAAGGGACCAAGATATGGTGTCATCTCAGTTTTTTAACAATTGACTCTAATGGGAACTAATCCAGTCACAGTAACACTGACCTGCTCTTGACAAACAACATTAATCCATTCAGGAGAATAGAGCCTCCATGATCTAACTATCTTCCACTAGGTACTCTTCTTAAATGTTTTACTACCTCCACACCACCACACTGTGGACCAAATTTCTAGCACACAAATTCTTGGGGAAAAACCATATAAAAATCATAGCATCCCTGTGGCACAACAATCAAAGCATCATTGGGAGAAATATCTCCAAGAAATTAGAATGAGTTAAAAATGGGAATATATCAGAAAAAAAATTAAATATTATCTATGTTATACTTGGGGCTGGGACTTAGCTCAGTTGGTAGAGTGCTTCTCTGCAATCTCTGAGGTCTGGAGTTCGATTCCCAGCACCACAAAAATGGGAGAAGGATGTGGCAACCCACTCCCGAGGCAATCCCTAAATAATCAGCCATTGAAAACCCTATAAGGGTTACCATGAGTCGGACATGATTCGACAGCACCTAACAATAACAACAACATGTTTGTTATACTTTGGAGTACGATTTTTAAGCACACAAGGGTGTTATAGTCTGCAGCCATAGCACCCTGGCATCCAATCCCAGATCTTGTAAGCTAAGCAGGGTTGGCCCGGTTATTGGTTGGATGGGAGACCGTCTGGGAATACCAAGTGCTGCAGGCTAGGGAGAAGGCCCTGGCAATCCACTCCTGAAACCATCTGCCATTGAAAACCCTATGAATAGCAGAGAAGGACTGACAATAGTGCTGGTATGACACAGTGTCTGGCAGTGTTTTGTTCTGTTGTGCATAGGGCCTCTATGAGTCAAACCCAACTTGATGGCACCTAACAGCAATGACAAAAGAAGTCATAGCATGTTTTATTCTTCTTTTCTTGGAAAGTTTTTGGAATATAAATTATATGATTGTGTTTTATAAATTAAATGATTGACGAATTGTATGGTTTTCTTTTCTTCTCAAATAAGGATACTACAAGATTGCACATGCAATCATAAGTTATTGTTATAAATGAGCTATGGGTATAATCACCCCCTAACCAATATTGACTGAATTTGGTTTCCTCTGTGTTCATCCCAGAATCTCAAAGGTATATAGGTCAGCTGTACGTTCATAGGAAATAGAAAAATGATGCAGTGGAAGCAACTTTTGCCTAGAAAGAGAGAATTAAATTCCTGTATAATATCTTCAAAATTTAAGGGAAAACTACGATTATCTTATTTCTTATCTCCCTTAATTGTGCCCTTGATAAGGATAAGCACCTTCCTTTGAAAGGTATTTCCCATAACGCTCATGAAGTAGGGTTCATGAGCAAACCTTTACTGGAGTATCTATAAATAGGCCAATATTAATTATAAAATCAAAAACAATTTCTGGAAATCTAGATCCCTGTCAACAAGTTAAAATGCTATTTATACCTTGTAAAAATGAAATCAACCAAACATTAATGTCTTTGCAAGAAAAGGTCCATACATGTGCCTCAAATGGAGTATTTTGCATGAGGCAAATAATTGTTGTTAATGAAAATAATTTAGTGGAACCCAAGGACATATAGAAAAATACTATATAGTAAAAGAGAAGACTTGGATGGGAAACTTAGATGGGAAGGGGGTGGGGGGAAACATAGAGGAGGGTAAGGGGTAACCTATGTGAATAATGCTTATCAAATTGCATATATGAAAATTGTCACAATGAAAAGCATGTCAAAATGAATCACATTATGATGTACATTAAAAATTTCTAATAAAAAAAAGAAAAGAAAAGAATTTAGGAATCTACAAATTACTTCCTGCATTCACTTAACAAATACCACTGAGTAATCACTATGTGTCAAACATTCTTCTACATGCAGAAGTTACAAAGATTAACAAAACATAGCACTCCATATTCTCTTAGCATTGATGATGTTTGCTTCCTCCTGACTACGTTACAAAGCTTAGAAAAACAAGCCAGTTTGTTTGAAACAACCATATGACTTTAAAGCAGTACATTTTTGTTAACCAACTTCACCTGTAACTCCTACTAATTTTCCTCCTTTGTGGGTCAAGGCCTTTGTGATTAGATGAGTTCTTATGAGAGTAGGTTGCTATAAAGTGAGGCCACCTCACACCTTGGCCCATTTCCCTTTCCATTTCTCTCCCACCTTGTGATGCACCAAGGGATTCCCTTGCAGGATTCTGATGCTGACTTTTTTAGAATTAACAAAAACAACAGACATTATCTCTGCTCTTTTTTTTTTTCTTTCTTGTATTCAACTACAGTTTTAATTCCTCTCTTTTGTTCCATTTTCATTTAGTTTCAATTAATTTTGTTGTCCAAAACCACTAAAAATTATCTTAGGGAAAATGAGAGAAAAACTAATCACTAAGTAAATGTTCTCACCCTCAGGTATCTTTGCTGAACTTAAATCTACTGTGTCTGGATGTCCATTTTTGATGACTTACAAACATGTCAAATTACAAATACAAATTCAGCCATGTTCTTCCCAAAATCTTATTAGTATATTTCTTATATTTCCTAGACTATTAAGACCATTATCCTCTATTAAATTGACCAATACAGAAATTTTCATGTCATTATCAGCTCCTTCTCTTCCCTGGCCAACATATACTGTCAACTCTCCATTTTAGATTTCTTTTAAATCTATTCCATTGTTTTATTATCATTGGTACAGTCTGGTTTAGAGACCATAGCCCTGAATTACATAGATTGCTGCATTAATCTTCTCATTTTCTCCTCATTGTCTAAAATGATAAATCTCCAAAAATAAATATATGCAAATCTCATCATCTCATTTCACTTCTCAATATTTCATCAAACACACTGTCTCTACCATTGGGACCCATCTTTCTATCCAATGAAATATGTACATTAATGTTTTGAGATTGATGTATTATTTTCAAACATAAGTTTACTGAGGTACTTTTACTATCAATATTTCAAACCAAAGCCTTATTATAAATTTATGAGAGAAGTGGAGATTCAGGGAAAAAAGTGATTGCAGAGGAATACTTTTTCAATTCATCAATACAGGAGTCATAGTATTTCCTAAAAAAATAATGATTGAAGCTAAATTTTACCAGGTTAAACTGGTGATAGTCAAGTCTAATAAATTATCTTTAAGCTAACCAGCTTTTATCAATACTAGGGGAAAAGAAAAAGGTAAAAATGAAGAAAATAGAACTAGAGAGTTAAAAAGAACTTTTTAAAACAGAAGTGACATAATTTAGAATTGAAAAGATATAAATACTATCTTCTGTTCATTTCAGGGATTCTTTTACTCATTCAACCATAATTTGTACTGCTCAAAGATAACTGAATATGCTTGTTATGCATTCGATTTTGTGTAGCATCCCACAAATTTCATACATGCAGCTTATTAGGTAAGTTATTATACTATATAGTTTTCACACTGTGTTTTGGCATACATAAGCCATATTTATAAATAACATCCAATAGGTTGAGTCCTAGATCAAGTGACCTGTGTTCTTAGAAGGAAAGAGTTTTGATAGACAGACACAGAGCCACAGGGATAACACTGTGTGACAAGATTGGGGTGGTGCTTCCACATACCCAGAAATTCAAGGCACTACCTGCCACCACTAGCAGAAGCTGGGGGAGAGACAGGGAGTAGATTTCCTAGGGCCTTTGAGGGAGCACAATCCTGCCATTGATGTGATTTCAGACATCTGCTGTCCAGAGCTGTGAGAGCATCATTTTCTGTTTTTTTTAATACCCAGTTTGTGATAATCTATTAGAGAAGATCTAGGAAAGTAATATAATAATAAAATTATAATTTGCATCAAAGTATTCTGAGGGTATAAGAGGTTTTAACTGCTTTGATTACAAAAGAATCAGACAAACAGATATTCTTTAAAAGTTTTTTGCATGATTTTATGTACAAATGGTTCTACAACACCTTCAAATTTATTCCTTTCCCTGACCTAAAATGGCAAGGATAAATAAATTTAAAAATGCAACTTGGTATGGTGGTGCACTGCACCACCATACCAAGTTGCATTTTTAAATTTATTTATCCTTGCCATTTTAGGTCAGGGACCAGAGGCACTCTGCATAACTTAATGAGACCCTGTCTCAAAGAGTAAAAAAATGGGCTGAGGGTACAGCTCAGTGGTACAGTACTTGCAAAACATGCAAGCACAAGGCCCTGAGTTCAAACCCCAGTATAGCAAAAAAATAAAATAAAATAAAATAAATTTAAAAATGCAAAAAAGCATTTATAATACATGATTGAAGAAGAACCAGATACAGTAAATCAATCCAAGGTCTCCTTACCTCTATCTGTCACCCTCAAGAAATGGGTAAATCCCATGAGGGTTATAAACCAGATGGGACTCAACCCATAGCAGAGCTATGCTAAACTTCACTCTAGTGAACTTACATTGGAAGTGGTTTTAAATAAATAGTTTAGACTAACTTTTCATAGGACCTTGGAAAACATTTGCTCCATTCTTTTGTTTTTAGGCAACAAAACTATGATCAAGAGTTCCAACTTTTAGGAGGTTGAGGCAGGAGGATCAGGAGTTTAAGTCTAGCCTAGAATATGTAATACCACACACATACACACACACACACACACACACACACACACACACACACAAATCCAAGTATCTTTCCTTAGTTATACAGGTAATTAGTCATAGAATCATAGCTTGAACCTACCTAGAGCTCCGAATTTTTCTGAACCTGATTGCTCTCCTACTCTAGCTTTCATTTAGAGTGTCTGACTTCAAGCAAACACTAACAAATTTTCCCTCCCCAGTACTCATTCTTTGAAGGATGGCTAAATATGTTTTCTTTGGTTTTACTTTCAGTGAAACTTTTATTTTACTTGTCTTCCAATTATTTTTCTATGTAATGGGTTTCATTATGACATTTCCATGCATTTATATCATTGTACATTGCTCATGTTTACTGCCCCAATACCCTCTCCTGCCCAGCCTACCTGCTGCTCATTTTCTTCCTCCCCATCAATAGTCCCCCTTTATTTATGGATAGATAAATAATACATTCAGCATAATTCTTCTTTTTCTTATGAGAATTGTTTGTTGTATTTGTGGCAGATGTTAGATTAACAGACTTGAAGACTTGCTTTCGAATTCCTACCAGAATATTTATGTCACAAAAAACATATGAAGTAATTGTATTTATGCTTACAATACTGCAACAATTTTTAATATGTCAATGGATTGAGAGTAACTTTTAAGACAGATAGTGAAGATAGTTACAATTCATGTCAATATCCAACAAAGATGAGATGATATGCACAAATAATAAAGGCACGTATAAAATACACACATGTATGTAAATGAAAGAAGCAAAACTGGCTTAAGAAACAGAAATGTTTTCTTGGAACCCCACCATAAATTTGAAATTATGATTGATGGCCAAGTACTGGGCCCATGTAATGCCAAAAAGAAAAATAATGGCTAAGTGAATACAGTTAATCACTATATTTACATAACTATCATTTTCATATGTAAAGAGCTATCCTGGTGAGTGCTATAACACTTGTCAATTAGTTCTAATTAGTGTTTCTGCCTCTAACTGCTTTATTCCATTTTCAGTTACAATTGTTTAGGTATCTTAACAACTACCATACTAGTTATGCTAGTGTGAGGCCTGATACATTTTAAGGTTAACCTAAGTGGTCAGAACAGTCCTGCTCAGGTAAGCAGTGCCATGTTGTTTTCTGTGTGAATGTGGCTATTTCTTGAACTTCATGTGGGCATTCATGGGTAATGCAGTTATTAGTTGCCTTCATGAAGATAAATTAAACTTCTTTCCCAGATAGCCCCTAGAAACAACTAAAAGCTCCATTGCAATAGTTTTTCAGCAGTCAGCCTTTGACTTTGCTAATCCTTGAAATATCTACAGACAACTCTGAGAACAGAGATTTAGAGAGGTGAGAGATG
Organism: Pedetes capensis; assembly: GCA_007922755.1. NCBI lineage: Eukaryota > Metazoa > Chordata > Mammalia > Rodentia > Pedetidae > Pedetes > Pedetes capensis. The sequence goes on from VMDO01036213.1 coordinate 14,299, forward strand.
ACTGAATGAAAAGACACAAGAAATAATTCCACACATGATGTGGAATACATGAGTATATTTTCAGTTATGATGAATATCTACTGAAGTGAATACTGTGTTTCACATGCTTTTCTATATTTTCCTTACCAACAGAATTCAAGGTATCACAGGAACAAACTTAAAAATTGTTTAACAGTATGAATGTTTAGGTGCCTTTTTTATGAGATATATGAAGATGTCAAATTATCCAGAAAATCAACTTTGTACCTAACTAAATGTATTTCTGACTTACTCTGTTTCTTCTTCAGAAGTGCACCTATGTCCACACACTCTGCTCCTTTAGTCTGAGGAAGCTGATGGAATAGTGCCAAAAATAAATGATGGTGAAGGATATTCCATTCAGTCTCCCAGGGATCTTGAACTGAAGAACTGCCAGCCTTACAAGTGAGCATTGGCCTTCTTGGATGTTACACATATTTTCAGGTCCATGGTCCACAATAAAGCCTCAGTACACATCTATCAGAAAGCCTGAAAAATCAACTCTTCAGGTGATTCCAAAAGATCAGTAGATGTTACCTGATGGAGAAAGAAAAGAGAAACCTATCAATTTTTTGTAGGAACAAAACTAAAATGCACCAGTAATAACTTTTTGTAACAGAAATGACAGCCAACTTGATATTCCAAATTAGTTGTTGGATACCAAAAAATTATTGGTAGAGACTTAAAGAGATTCAGAATATTTTTATAATATCTTCTTGTAGAAATTCTTAAGATCTAGTTCTTAAAAATAAGAATATGATCTCAAGAGATAATTCATAAGACAATAACAGAAAGATTTGTTACTTTTCTAGAAACTTCCTTTATTTTGCTAATTCCTATCTATTATAATTTAGCACTCCTATAGATCAAATGAGAAACTAAGCAGAATAATAATTCCAATATCTCAAAGTCAAAGGGTAATGTCAAGTTTGCATTGGTAAGGAAACCAAATCAATAAAAGTTCAAGGTTTCAAAAAATGTACTATATAGAAAAACTGATTGACTTCAGCTATATCAAAAACATGCCTAAATTC
>VMDO01036214.1:0-15351 GCA_007922755.1 Pedetes capensis
AAAATTTTAAAATAGTAAATGTGTTTGACTTTTCAATTCCTGGTTTTATTGTTAACTGGTGATGATTGGTACAAAAATATAACACATTTCTGTTGTCTGAATACGTAAAAAAATCGTGTCATAACTTACCCAAGTATGTTTTCTGTCATTTGAACTTTATGGCTAACAACCATATAGTAATAAAAGCAGTATGTGCACATTTACTTCCTACAATTACCTCTGCTTCTAAATGTTTGTGGGGTAGTGATTTGATAAGTGTTTTTTAAATAAAATGTGTTGTAAAGCTATCAGTGACTTAGAATGAGAGAGAAGCATAGAACCCGCAAGAACGTTCAGAATAGAGTTACAATTTGTATTTTGGTATTGTGGCAGAAAGTCTGGATGGAGTGAGTATGGAGTGATCTGGTAGTCTGTAGACCTGCTGTGTTGTTTTGTTTCTTGTGTTTAATCAAACTTTTTTCAGTCACATTAGTTTGATTACTTTTAACCCCCTGACTGCCAAGTAACATGTTTTAACCAAATCAAGTAACATTGTATTGACACAGGCTGTTGGGTATTAAATCTTCTTTATAAAGGGATGGTGACTTTTTTCCCCCCTTAAGACTGTCTCCTCCTGCTTTAGTCTCCTGAGTGCTAGGATTACAGACAAGTGCCACCATGCCCAGCATAAGGCTTCTTTGTGGCTTTTACTTGTAGATCTAATTATATTGTTAATATGCCAAGTTCATTATCTCTCTATAAGAACTTTAGTTTCATTATATGATGTTGGATAACCTAATTTTTTTTTTTATCTTTAAAAATGACAAAAAGAAACACTTAAGGCCACCCTCATAGTAAGTGGTATAGTCTTAATTTTTTTTCACAGAAATGAAACAAAAGTAGTTGTATTGTCAAAAGAAACATCTGAGATCAATTAGTATGTGCAAATTTTGGAAGGTTTATTTTTTTATTTCAGAGAAAATAGGAAAAATAATACAGTGTTAGAAGTTATTTAAAATAATGTTTAAACAAAGCGTGGGGTCTATTTTTTTATTTTTAATCCAAATGAAGAGAGAAAAAGACTAAGCATTCCAGAAGTGACATTTCTCGTAATCTCCCACTTAATGGTCACTAAGTTGTCCCACTTTGTGATCCTGGGGTTTGGGACAATGGTGGGTCCTGTAATATTTATGTTGAGTCATTGTGAATATGACATATAATACTGGAGTAATATGATTTTATTCTTTGGAAATTTAATGCATTGGTCACATTAATAACATCAGCATCTGCTATCACTTATCTTTAAAAAAGTAACCAAAAATATGGCAACTTGAGAAACATTAGAAGTTCACACTAGCAGTAGGAATATGGTTTTAATTTTCTCTTGAATGAAAAAGGATAGAAAAAGTCATTGTTAATTTTTAAGCAAAGTTGGAACTAATTTGAGTCTAGCTTCTCATTAATTTCATCCTTCTAGGGACTCATTACCTTTGGGATTGCCAAACGTAGGCTGTTTGGCCAAATATGTTACTGTTGCAATCTCAGATGCTTCTCTTGTTTGGTCTTTATTAAACATGCCTACTCCCAAACTAGGCTATTTGTGTGTTACTTGGTGCCATTTGTTAACTGTCCTGGTGACCAAATCCCACTTGACTTCATAAGCTGCTCATCCATTTCTTGCTTTTTCTTGTCAGATATTATCAAGCAAATATTATTTTCCAACTTCTTGGTGTTGCAAAAAATAATTGGTTAGCAAAAAGTAGTCAAAATTTGACATGTTCAGAACCTAAATTAATCCTGTCATTTTGGACATAAAGCATTTATAGGGCTGAGAGTGTAGACCAGTGGTAGAGCTCTTGCCTTGCGTGCATGAGGCCCTGGGTTCAGTCCGTAGCACTGTAAAGTTAGCATCCAAGAAAGAATACGTTGTGTTAAATATGAGGAAAGTTATATTTGATTCATTATCATTTTCATTAGTTTACTAACCAGCAGGTAAGGTGATGAGCTATTGTATTTTAATGAATCACCTGATAATTTGTTTTTATTTTAGAGTACAATAGCTGTTTCTATATTTATATTCAATTTCTACATGCTTATGATTGAACCATTAAAAACCTCTAAAATTCATATTTCATTTCTGAGTCTTAAATGTATGATAAAAGTACATGTTTTAAATTGTTTTCCTCTTCTGGATACAGCAGCAATAAAAATTAATTTGTGGGTATTTAAGGAAACCTAGAGAATAAACTCATATCTTGAAAGGTCATTTCTCTTTTCAATTCTCTTACTGTTTAAAATAAAAAGTCATCAATAATTTTCGTTTTTATCTTCCTAAAATCTTTCTTAAACCTTTGATGTTTTCTGTTTTGTGTGTGTTTGTTTTTTACTAAGACATTTTTTAGAGCAGTTTTAGATTCATACAAGATGGAGTGAAAGATACCAAGGTTTTCCCATAAGCCCCTTGCTTCCCCATATGCACAACTTCCATTATCAACATCTCCTAAGAGTGATAGGTTAGTTACAATTGGTGAAATCACATTGACACATCATTTCCCAGAGTCTGTAGTTTACATTAGGATTCACTCTTGCTATGCATCTGTAGTTTCAGGCAAATGTATAAGTACATATAGCCATCACTTTAGCTCAGTTGGTAGAGGACTGCTCTGTGAGGTTCTGGGTTCGATCCACAGCACCACAAAAATGGGAGAAGGACTTGTGCAGCCCCATTCCTGAAGCAATCAGCCTTTGAAAACCCTATGAGTACCAGAGAAACTCTGACATAGTGCTGGACAAGGCACAGTGTCATTGAGTGGAGTGTTCTGTTGTATGAGTCAGACCCAGCTTGATGGCATCTAACAACCACCACCACCCATTAGTATAACTGTATTTTTGCTGCCTCCAAATTTCTCCATTTATACCTCCCCACTAATCCTTGGCAACCACTGATCTTTTTACTGTCTCCATAGTTTTGCCTTTTCCAGAAATCATACACAGCTTATTCATACTGGCTTATTTCACGTTATAATATGCATGTAAGTTTCTTTCATGGCTTTCTAACTCTTTTTAGTACTGAGTAATACTCCATTGTATGTACCAGAGTTTATCCATTCACTTACTGAAGAATATCTTAGTTGCTTACAAATTCTGACTACAAGTTAAGCTGCTGTATACATGTCTGTGCAGGTTTTTGTGTAAACAAATTTCAGAATCTTTAGATAACCTGTTTTTAAGCAATGGGAAAATATTTTGCATATTTGTTTTGAAAGCCAACTGACAAGCTAAGGATGTAGCTTAGTGGTAGAGTCCTTGACTAGCATGCACAATGCCCTAGGTTTGATCCCCAGCACTACAGAAACAAAGCAACTGATTGGGATTTCTTCCCCCCATCTATAATTTCTGATTTGGGGATTGGTGACTGAACCATTCCGCCTTGTTAGGTGCCACGGAGTCGGTGTCCAATGTACAACAGTTGAAACAGTATTGTCAGTGCTTCTCTGCTGTTCATAGGGTTTTCAATGGTGGATTGATTTTGGGGAGTGGGTTGCCAGGTCCATCTCCCAAGCCTACAGCCCCTGGTGGTCCCGGGCGATCTGCCATCCAAGTACTAACCAGGCCTGACCCTGCTTAGCTTCTGAGATCTGGCGGGATCAGAACGCACAGTGGTACCCCTGCAGACGGACTATGCCTTGTTCATATCAAAATATCCACAGGGCTTTTTAAAAGGCAGATTGTTGGGCTTCATCCCCAGAGTTTCTGATTCCATGTCTGGGATGGGGCCCAAGAGTTTTCTGGTAAGTTCTCAGATGGCACCGAAGATGCCTGGTCCACAAGTCATACTGATAACCACTCAATTCAGAACTGAGCTGTGTTGGTTTTCTAAACGATACTTTAGAGGCTGGGGTGCAGTTTAGTGGCAGAGCTCTTGCCTAGCGTGTATGATGACCTGGGTTTGATCATCACTAGGAATGGGAGGGGCTGGGATTTAGCTCAGTTGGTAGAGTGCTGCGCTGCAGTCTCTGAGGACCGGAGTTCAATTCCCAGCACCGTAAAAATGGGAGAAGGGCCTGGCAATCCACTCCCAAGGCAATCCCGAAACAGCCATTGAAAACCCTGTGAGGGTCGCTATGAGTCGGATACCGACTTGACGGCACCTAACAACAACAAGGGATGGGAGGGGGTATTCTTATGAGATAAAATCTGAATGTGGACATGAATTAAAAGGAGTTCTGACAGTGAAGCTGGTGTGACTCCTCAGTTGTCATTTTTCAAGTTTAGTGATTTGAAAGTCTGGGTTTATACTGCCTGCAGAGAACTGTTCTTATTTTGTGTTTAAAGAAACAATATTAACTTGGAGCTTAATATTTAATATGTTGAAAGACTTTTAATAGGAGTTGAGGATTTAACTCAGATCACTTGCCTACAAGGGCAAAGCCCTGGGTTTGGTCCTCAGCACCAAAAAAAAGTGAGAAAAAGAATGACTTTTTAAAAAGATTGTAAAAGTATTGTCTTGCTGTTTTTCTCTATAAAGTCAGGACAAGCCAGTGGCACATACCTTGTGTGTTAGTTTTTCATTGCTTTGACAAATACCTAAGGGAAACAATTTAAAGAGAAGAAGGATTTATTTTGTCTCCGTGCCCAAGGTTTCAGTCCATGCTGGCTGGTTCTGTTTCTGGGCTTGTGGTAAGGCAGAGCCTCATGGTGGAGGGGTGCAGGGAGCAGAGCTGCTCATCTCAAGGCTGCCAGGGAGCAAAGAGACAGGAAGTGGCCAGGGCAAGATACAGCCCCCAGTGACACCGCCCGGGGACCTACTTCTTCCAATTAGACCCCACCAACTCAAGTTTCCAGGACCTCCAGTGTATGGATACCAGCTGGAGACCAAGCTTTCAATGCATGAGTTTGTGGGCGATGTTTCATAGTCAAACCATAACACCTGTAGTTATAGCATTCAGGAGGCTGAGGCAGGAGGGTCATGAGTTGGAGGCCGCCTGAGCTACGCTGCCAGATCCTGACTTGAAAGAAAGAAAGGATAGGAAAGGAAAGGAAAAAAGGAAGGAAAGAAGGAAGGAAGGAAGAAAAGACTTTATTTTTGTATCCATCATTTCTGTTGCATAGTAGAAACAGAGATGCTTACCAAGTTGTTACTTAACCTATTAGTTTTTTTTTTTTTTTTTTTTAGGTGTTAAGGGGTTGAACCTAGGGCCTCATGCATTCCTTGCAAGTGCTGTGCCACTGAGCAGCACCCCCAGCCCCTTTTTTGTTTTTTAATTTGAGACAGAGCCTCACTACCTTATGCAGTCTACTTCTGGCTCGAACCTGCCATCATCTTCCTCCACCTCCCAAATCCCTGGGATTGCAGGTGTGTGCCACCACACCCTGGCTCTTAGTCATTTTTAACTTTTCATTTTCATACCTTGGGAGTTTTGTTTATTCTTCACTTAGAACTTTATATTATCCCGGAAGTTGTTTTTTCCCCACAAGAGTAAGTCCATCCTAGAACATAAACATTTAAACTTTCTGAACGGGGCATGTTGATGGGTGCTTGTAATCTCCAGTGCTGGGGAAGCTGAGGTGGACCGATTGGGAGTTCCAGTTCAGCCTGGGCTAGAAAGAAAGTTCTAAGCCATCCTGGGCTACACAGTGAGGCTCTATATCAAAAAATAAGTAAATAAAAAATAAAATTTCTAAAACACTTCCCAACTTGTAGCTCCCCCGATTCCGGTACTTTCCTCACTTTTTCCAACACAAGAACAGTTTGAATGTCAGTCTGGAATGCCCCATTCATAAGGAATAGACCAAGGACTCAGCTTTCCTTTAAAGTTCTCCATTCTCCAATCCCCAGCCACTTCTGTTTTCACTAGAATGAAATGTTCCACGATTTATTTTTTTGGCTGTGTTTGGTGGACTCTGCTGTGCACTGCCCAGTCTCCCTCAGAACCAAAATGCCCATCCCTAGGGCTGCCACCCTTTCAACAACCAGACGACACAAGAATAAAGACCTGGTCCTCTGGCTGCAGTTGGGGACACTCCAGCTCTGGAAAACTCCCCTGGGACACGGATGGAGGCCTTTGTTACAATCGCATTGTAGTTCAACTCTCTCTCCTCCTCATCCAACACCCTCCGCTTGTCCATACGAGTTGATGTCCCAAGGAAGGCCCGATAAAGTCCCTGTGTGCAAATCTCTCTCTCAGAGTCAGCTTCTGGGGGCATAGAGCCTATTTCAGTTGGTGTTGGGAGACAGCCACGACAGCTGACCCTCCAGTGGGAGTGTGCACCAGGATCTCCCGCTGGCTACTGGCAGTGAATGCCCATCACTGGTAACAGATGAGCGTAGCCAGCCGCTGATAAACTGAGGACGCAGGCAATAAAACTGACCAGTGGTGAGCCAGGATGCTGTTGGAAGGGAACACACGGGCCCCTGAGAAACACTGTGGAAACAGTCAAAGAATGAATGGAAATGAATGGCTGTTTCTCCAGGCTGTCAATAATTGGGAGTTAGGCAAAGGCTCAGCATGATTAATTTCACCAATTAACTGAGGGTTAATGGTAAAAACCAGAGGACACCCCTTGGCAGCTGCTGAAGAAGCTTAACTCCAGTGTATAAAAAGGTTTGAGAATCAGGCCTCAGGTTCATTGAGGGTGGATTTCCAGAGAAGGCTGAACGGTCAAGCTCAACTGGCCTGCTATGCTAATGTCAGGTGCTTGATTGAACTGGAAGATGAGGAGGACTCAGAGCTGCAGATGGGGACTCTGGAGTTCAGGGACTCACTAGTCTTGAGGCCCTAGATTCCCTAAACTGTTTGGTCTCCTAGAAGTGGCCCACTCCTTGTTAAAAGAAACCATAAACTGATACCTGAAGGTGACTGGATTTCTGCCTTAGAAGGTAACAATGGCTCCCCTTTTGGATATCTCCACTTCCTGTCCTAACCACAAAACCAACAACTAGGGTTAAGTTACAAAATAATCTAGCTAGGCAAGTCCACTCTGGAAAGGGATAAGATTGTAAAGGAATTGTCAGAGCCAGCCAGCAAAAGCCAGAAGAGTGTTTTAACCAATAGAGAAGCCCTCTCCCAAGGCACAGGACGATCCCACTGTGGTTTGCACTGGTGTGAGTGGTCTTCCATGTGGTGATGTTGAGAGGTGGTAAAATATTCACAAGGCAGGTCTTAGTGGGAAGTAGGTCACTGCAGGTGCTGCCCTCAGAAGGGGATTGATTTAGTTCTTGTGGGACCTCAGTCCCTGAAAGAGGGATTGTTATAGGAGAGAAAGATTGAGCCAGGTGTGGTGGCTCATGCCTGTAATCCAAGTGAATTAGGAGGCTGAGGCGGGAAGATCACAGGTTCAAGGCCAGAGGGAGCCTGTGCAATTTCGCCAGACCCTGTCACAAAATGAAAAATAAAAAATGAACTGAAGGTGATGTCCTAAGGAAGACCCAATAAAGTCCCTGTGTGCAAATCTCTCTCTCAGAGTCAGCTTCTGGGGTAACAGAGCACTTGCCTACCATGTCTAGCCCTGGGTTCAACCCCTAAGTACTGCAAAAATAAATGAATAAGCAAGACTGGCCCCTCCTCACTCTCTTGATTCCTGTCTTTTTTTTTTTTTTCCAGTGCTGGGACTCGAACTCAGGGCTTTGCCTATGCTAGGGAAGCCCTCTACCACTGAGCTACACCCCTAGCCCTTGGCTTTCTATCTTGCCCTGTGATCCCTGTTGTACACGTTCCCACCATGATGCCATCTGCCATGTTGCGATGTGCCCATGACACTCTCACCAGAAGCTGAACCAGTGGAGCTCCCCAGCCTTGGGCTTCCAGCCTCCAAAACTATGAGCTAAGCAAGATGCAATAGCACACATCTGTAGTCCCAGCTACCCAGGGGGCTGAAGCAGGAGGATTGCTGTGAGTTCAAGGCAACCTTAGGCTACATAGCAAGTCCCAGGCCAGCTTTAGCTACAGAGTGAGATTCTGTCTCAAAAAAACTAATAATAAACAAACAAATAAACAAATAAACAAACTTCAGTTTTTTTATACATTTTACAGTCTCTGGTATTTTGTTCTGGCAACAGAAAATTGACGAATATTATCCCCAAGCATTCTATGGACTGTTGGACACAGTGTCTGAGTGAACACTGATAGCCTGGGACACAAATGTCTTCATCACACCTCTTCCCCCACCCCCATATTAGAAGAGGTTAACATATGGAGGCCAGGTAATAAATGAAGTCTTGGGTCATGACCAGCTCAAAATGTGTTAATGGGTCCATGCTCATTTCCAAAGCCTCAAATATATCATTCCAATGAACCTACTTGGAGTTGGCAAACATGACATTAATCCCTGACTTGTGACATAGCTATTACAATGGAAAAGGCTAAATAGAAGCCTTCTTGGGCCCCACCACAACCCTACCCCCACCACACCCCCAGGTTTTTGTTTGTTTTGTTTTGTTTTGTTGTGGTACTGGGAATGGAACCCAGGGCCTTGTGCATGGTAGGTAAGTGCTCTACCACTAAGTTACATCTCTAGATTTTTTCTTCTTGCCCTTTACTAGCCAAAACAAAATTAAAAACAAGATTTTAGCTTGGGAAGGGGCAGAGATAGGTGGTACCCTCAGGGTCATAACAGATGCAGGGGTGGAAGTTCCTATCCATAGTCCTTCAGATTTTCATTCTCACCTCTACAAAACCCAGACAGATGGGAGAGAGTGACAGCAGATTACTAAATCCACAACCAACTCATAGTTCCAGTTGGAGATTTGATGCCACTTGGTTTCTCTGCTAAAGAAGGCTAACATGGTCTCAGGGAAAGGCATTCTTGTCGATCCTCACCAGAATCCATTCATGTTCACCCAGGATGGTATACAAATAGTATGCAATTATGGTCTTGCCTCAGGGCAGTATTAATTTCTGTCAAGACACAGCCTGAAGATAAATGGACCAGCTGCACCTTCTGCAGAGCACCCCACTGGGCTACGGTATTGACTACAGTATGTTTATCAGACAAAATGAACAAGAAGTGACTGGTATTTTGAGGACCTGTTAAGTATATGTGCTCCAGAGGTTGGGAGTGCGGCTCAGTGCAGAGCATACAAGCCTGGGGCCCTGGGTTCTACCACAACACACATGCTCTGAAGAGCCAGAGAGAAATGCTCTGAAGATCCAAGGCCTGTCAGACCGGTGACAGGGGTCCAATGGTCCAAAGTATGCTGGGACGTTAGGGAGAGTCCCAGAGCAAAAGTCAAAACATGTTTTCACACCAACTATAGTAGCACATGCCTGTAATCCCAGCACTCTGAGGGCTCAGGCAGGAGGATTGAGAGTTCAAGGCCAGCCTGGGGTATATAGTAAGACCCTGTCTCAAAGAAAAAGAGGGGTGGGTAAATAATGGGCTGGGGGTGTAGCTCAGTGGTGGAGTGTTTGCCTAGCACGTGCAAATGCTCTGGGTTCCATCCACAGTGCTGGGGCGGGGGATGTCAATATATAGAGACTATTGAAGAAAAGTAGCCTGGGAACACCAGATGTTGTAGGCCCGGGAGAAGGACCTGGCAACCCATTCTCAAAAAACAATCAGCCATTGAAAACCCTATGAATAACAGAGAATAGTGTTTTGTCTGTTGTACATAGGGTGGCTATGTGTCGGACACCAACTCCACAGCACCTAACAACAACAAAATTAAAGAGAAAATGGAAAACAAAAAGATGATAGTAGCAGCCATTTGTTTATTCATTTATCTTTTGGTGGACATGTGGGTTGTTTTCACCTTTTGGCTGTTGTGACAGTGCTGCTGTGAACACGGCTGCACAAGTATCTATTTGGAGTTCTGTTTTCAATCATTTTGGGATATGTCTGCACATTGGCGGCTCTTCTTCTTTTTCATCTTCTTGGAAATAATTATAGAATTAGAGGAAAATTTAAAGATAGTGCAGAGAGTTTCAATGTTCCCTTCATTCAGTTTGCATATTGACTTTTTAAACCCAAATGACATGTATGTACCCAGGAGTGACATGGAAGGTCGGAAAGGGACCAGTTCATGGTAAAGCTGTTGCTACTTTAAATTTCAGTCCATTGACCCTGAAAACAGCTGCACAAGAACTCCTGGTCTCTCCTGCTCACTGCCAACCTGGCTGAGAGGCAGTGGAATACGAAGTACTTCCGATTACCCTCTTCAGATTATTTCATCATGTTTGGTGTGCATTGTGGGTTGAAGCCACCACAAAGCAGCTATTATTAAATCAGTCATTTCTGTCTTTGTAATAGGTGGTCTTGTGTCTGAAATCCATTAAAGACTTTTTAGGGTGTTAGAACCAAAAGAAAAAAATCTAAGGTACATTTCACATTGCTAGGGACAAATACAAAGAGAGTTGTTCAGCAAGAATAATAAAAATAGCTAAATAAATACAGATTATTTCTTCATCCACAGAAACACATCTGGTCCAAGTTTTCAGAAACTCCATTTAGAGGGCATAGAAATAATGTTCTCAACAAGGGCAGTCTTATCTGCTAAAAAGAAGGGAGTTGTTATAAAAGCACCTTAGTTTTTCTGAAGTACAATTTTTATGCCCTTATCATTACTTAACATGTAATGAAATCTATTAAATATTCCAAGCCTGCAGCATAATCATCTGTCTTTAAGAAGTCTAATATTTCTAAATTTAGTACCCTATTCAATGCCATACTTTGATTTGAACTTTGGACATTTTCTCTGAACTGTAAAAGAAAACTTTCTGATCTCATAATTGCTTTTTAAAAATTGCTTCAATGTCATTTGCAAATACAGAAACTAAAAAGGTTAAAGCAATATGATGTAGATTTACTTGATTAAGGTTTTAGCATTGTATTGAATTAAATTTTGTAAGCATTTGAAGAATTTAGTAAATCGAAATAACTCTCCAGGAGTCAACTCACCTTCAAGAAAGAGGGATGATTATGCTGGGAAGGAATAAGATACTTCTTAAAACCCACATCATGTCTGCTTCTGCTGAATGCCCAATATTTGAGGTCACTACTGAATACTAAACAGCTGGTTTGCTGATGCTTTTCCATTGATTTTCATTGTATGTGGAATGCAGTACAAATTTTTTATTCAAAGTGTTCCCAGTTAGTGGAAAGGCTGTGTAAGACCACATTTTCTTTATCTTTTAAAATGCAAATCTTTTTTTGTTTTTGCTGTTTGTGTGTGTGTGTGTGTGTGTGTGTGTGTGTGTGTGTGTGTGTCTGGCGGGGGAGGTATTAGACCCAGGGCCTCCCACTTGCTAGGTAAGTGTTCTGCCACTGAGCTGCCTCCCCAGGCCCTTTTTTATTTTTTATTTAAGACAGGATCTCGCTAAGTTGCACCAGCTGCTTCTGGCTTAGAACTTGTGATCACACAGCCTCAATCTCCCAAGTAGCTGGGATTTCAGATGTGTACCGCAGTGCCCACTAAGAATGCAAATCTTTTTTTTTTTTCTTTTTGGTACTGGGGATCGAACCCTGGGCTTCGCACCTGCTAGGCAAGTGCTCTACCACTGAGCTAAATCTCCAGCCCGAGAATGCAAATCTTGAAAGAGCGTACTATGACTTTCTTCTGTTGTCAGTATTTAGAGATGACATTGGGAGTTTGGACATAAATTCTTCCTCTAAAATTTAGATTATACTCTGGGTGCAGTGGCACATACCTGCAATCCTATCGTGTGGTTGACTGAGGCAGGAAGATTGTAAATTTGAAGCCAGCCTAGGCTACCTTGTGAGAGCCTGTCACAAAACGCCAAATACGTACATACATACATACATACATATGTACATAAAGTACATACATATGTATGGAAGCAACATTCTGTGCCAGTGCAGATAAGCAGGTATGTGATGGATCCCTAGCAGGCAAAAGGTGACTGACTACAAGAAGCTGAGCTTCCAGAGGGCAATTTTACAATAAGTTGGCCACTAGATTCTTAATGCCTAGAACAGTTCCTGGCACATAATTATAAAATATATGGCTGTTGAAAAATAACCAGATACCTTTAACATGACTAACTGTAAGATATGTAACTACAGGGCACAGTGGTAAAGTGCATGCTCAGCCTGCATAAAGTCCTGTGTACAATCCCCAGCACCAAAATGATAATAATAATACACACATACACACAACCATGATACTTTGAAGAACATGACAGTCAAGTAGTTAGCCATGAAAACTAGAAAACTGAGAGCCACAGAACCGTGCACTGGCAGCGTGTGTGGAACAGAGACCCTTAGCTATTTGAATATGCCTGAATGGATGTTTAGCCAAGGTCATCTAATGTGGAAATGGACACAGGGATTACAATTCCATACCCATGATCCCTTGTTGGAGTCACTGTCATGAAATAGGCACCTGGCAAAAATAGCCTCATGTCATATAATGAGCTCACTTTGATCTACCTCCATGATCAACAAGCAAACTTTTAAAGTACAATGGAGTTAATAATCACTGCCTGAGGAGACAGTCAAGACAGCTGATTGCTAACACCCTCCAAAAGAACCAGTGAAACAGGAGAGTTAGACAATGTGCCAGAGAGAAATAGCAAAAAGAAATAGAAAAAAAAAAGTAGCAAAAAGACAAGAGAAAAAACAAATCCTCCTGAGTTGGGAAGATAGTCTCAATTGCAGGTAAAGAGAAGAACAAACAAACAAACAAACAAACAAACAAACGGCGTGGGAGGATGTGGCAGGAATGCACGCGGGGCGCAGACCTCCCCAGCCGGAGAGGGCGACCACCACCCTTGCAGGTAGTTGGGAGCCCTCTGGACTGCAGAGCTGACTGCAGACAAACGGAGGCCTATCACCAATGGGGGGATTTGTAAGCGCACCCCCACAGTGCCTGGAACAGTCCTGAGTGCACATGCAGGCTGAGGGACACAGGGACTTGACCTTTTACCCCTTCCCCAACAGCCTTGGATGCTTATGGAGCTGCTGCCATCCCATGCATCTGCAAACCACACTTCTTGTTGTTAGATGCCGTGGAGTCGGAATCCGACTCATCCTACGTACAACAGGCAAAACACTATTGTCGGTGCTTCTCTGCTATTCATAGGGTTTTCAATGGCAGATTGATCTTTGGGAGTGGGCTGCCAGGTCCTTCTCCCAAGCCTACAGTATCTGGTGTTCCCAGGCAGTCTCCCATCCTAGTACTAACCAGGCCCGACCCTGCTTAGCTTCCGAGATCTGACAAGATTGGATGCCACAGGGGTAAGGCTGCAGGCCAAACCACACTAGCACACAATTAAATAAACAAACATTGTGGCAAGGTGCCAGGTGCCCTGAAAAGTTGGTTGCCACTGAGTGCACTCCAGCAACGTGGAGTTCCCTGGTGGCCTGTCCTCTGCTCAGGCACTGTATGGCATGCCTGAGTGAGCCAGCCTAGGGAGCTGACCGTGCCTACCAGGAAGAGCAACCCGACCGCACAGCAGAGTGGAGGGGTGCAGAGGCTCAGTGGGCCTAGGGAGGTGCAGAGCCTGGGATCACTCTGAAGCTGGACTAACTGGCACACGAACAGATAAACACCCGGGGTAGGCTCCTAACCTGCCAGGAGGAATGGGTTATAGCAGGGCACCCCACAGATGTATGCTTTTCCCATGTCACCTACCCACTGTGTGGGCTCAGGTCCCTGCTGCAAACCACACAGACCTAACCCAGGAGGCTGTCTCCACCCTGGGCAGAGAGAACTAGGTGTGTAGTTGGGCTCCCCTGGTCCTGGGGATGGTGACAATCTGGGGGACAGCGGGCCCGGAGCAGGAATGTCTTATCGATGTTTGGGGTGATTTGGAGGACACACTCCCACTCTGAGAAATGATCAGGAACAGTAGCAGAAAGTGTGGACTCCCCCTGGTGACTAGCAACCACAGGAGGGCAGGCAGGGCACACAGGGAACCGGTTGATTGGCATGTAGACTGAACCAATCTCCACGAGTTGATCTATCTTGGGTCTGTTTTTGGATTCATTCTCTCTCTCTCCTCTCTCCTCTCTCCTCTCTCTTATGTTTGTAGGTTTTTGGCTTTTGATTTCTTGGTTGTTATTGTTTTGTTGCTGTGCTACGTTGGTTTTTCTTTTGTTCTCTCTTTTGCTTTCCTCTTCATCACTTTCTCTCTTCCTCTATTTATTTAGACTTTAACACCTCTCTTCATCCCTCTCACTAGTCATAATTTTAACCATTATTTTTTCTAGGTTACCCTAGGAATCAATACTTCCCAAATTTATTTGTCAAAAAACTAAAAAGGGACATATCCCATCCTTATATTTGCTATACCTCCGGGATGTTTGTGTAACCACAAATACACAGTTCATATAAGGAACAAGTAGATGCATAATTTTTCCAACTCTTTTCTCACTCATACGCCAACACTCCCCTCCTCGCCCCCTGCTTTTCTTCCTTATCCCTATCTACTCCTGTTCTTGTCTGTACTCTCCACCAACCTATCAGACTCTCATCGTTCTCCATCTATACCTACACTATACTCAGTACTTACCTTCCAAACCTATTCCTTGATATCCCTAATAAGCCCTTCCCATGGGCAACTTAAAGAACACCAGGCCTCAAACAAGAGAAACTATACAAAGGTGAGATTACTTTAGCAGGAGAATACTTTTCTATGCTCTGAGTGATACTGGGAACCAAGACCTCAAAAAAAGGCATTAAGCCAAAGATAATCCCAAACATATAAGACAGTAATAACCAGACCAAGGAAGCTCAAAACTCAACCCAAAAACATGAAGTATGAAAAAGCAAGATGAAGACATACCCCTCATGACCACAATCCTTCAACAAATGAAATTAAAGACTCTCCAATACTAGAAGTGCCAGAAAAAGAATTTAGATATCTGTTTATAAGAACATAAAGGACCTTGAAGTAGCACAACCAGACATATGCAACCATGGGCTACATGGTGATTTCTTTTTGTATTTTCATAAAGTTGTTTCCTGTATTGTGTATTTTTTTCTCTCCTTCTTTACGCCTTACATCATTACCCCTCCAGATCCCCCCTTCCCAATCACCCACTTCCTCCAACCAGGCCCCTACCATCTCATATTGGGTCCACTTGTAATTTCCCATTTTAGATATGTATGTTTATACATTTATATATATATATATATATATATATATATATATATATATGTATAAATTATTTTTCCTTTAAGGTAGCTCTAGCTCTCACATATAAGAGAGAACATGTGGTATTTCTCCTTTTGAATCTGGGTTATTTCACCTAAAATGTTCTCCAGTTCCATCCACTTTGCTGCAAATGACATAATTTCATTCTTCTTTTCTGCTCAATAGTACTCCATTGTGTGTGTGTGTGTGTGTGTGTGTGTGTGTGTGTATATATACATACATACATATATATATATATATATATATATATATATAT
>VMDO01036215.1:0-15294 GCA_007922755.1 Pedetes capensis
AAAATATTGGTACAGTATAATGCAGTGCTACATTGGTACCACAGATGAATCTTAAAAACATCAGTTTAACACAAAAGACCAGACTATTGTTTATTGATTTATTTATATGAAAACCCAGAAAAGTCAAACCTATAATGGAAAATTAGTGGTTGCAGGGAATCAGATAAAGACATGAATTGCAACTAAATTTTGTTTTTCTGAGACAGAGCCTTGTTACGTAGCCCAGGGTGGCCTCAAACTTTTGATCACCCTGCATCGCTTCTCAAGTGCTGGGATTCCAGGTGTGCACCCCAAGGCCAATCAAATATTTTTTAAACCTCTATCTTGATTGTGGTGATGTTATAAATGTATCAAAGCACATCAAAATGATTAATTCTATTTTATTGTAAAATATATTTTATACAGATTGTGAGAAAAAATTCAACATCACATATGAGTAAGAATGATATTTGAATATATCTAGAACTAACTGTGCCAATTTGACTTAGTATTAACATTTGGTAGAGGTAATGATACCTGAATTTAGTTTTCAACATTACCTGGAAAATTTAATTAATGGAGATGAGTAAAGAGTACAGCTAGCAGAGTTCTGAACCTCAGTTTTAAGGTCCAATCTGTATTTCTGACGATGTTTATCCTCTTTGACCTGCAGCTCCTTGATGAAATAAGAATCTTTCATTACTCAGCATCCATTTCCTCTTATGTAATTAGTTTGAGGCTTCAGAATCCCTCAAGAGAAATGCACTTCTTGTGTTTATGAATCATGTTACCTACAGTTGCCTATCTAAAAAAAATCTTAAATCTCAAATGAAAGTAAACACCATTTTTCTTTTTCTATTTATAATTTGTATTTAAAATTCATCATTTTTGACCTAAACATAGATTAAACTGTTTATTCTGGTAGTACATTTATGATTCTCCATTCACTGTACCCGTCTCCTCAAATCAAGAGAAAATGTGGTGCTAACCCAAAGGAAATTTCTAAATGTTAACAACAACAACAACAAAAATCCATTTATGGTCTGAAAGCAAACTGCCTTGCCAGGTCTTAACAACAACAACAAGGAGTATATGCATATCTTTTGCATGTGCTGCATAAATATTTCTATTTTAATCAAACATTTATTTATACAATTCTTAAAGATCATTCAAGGATTTTTTCATCGGGGTTTTGGTTGTTTCTAATGTGAAAAATGCCTACAGCCATAGCGTTGTGCCATCTGATCCCGTCAGATCTTGGAAGCTAAGCAGGGTTGGGCCTGGTTAGTACTTGGATAGGAGACCACTTGGTAACACCAGGTGCTGTAGGTCTGGGAGAAGGACTCAGCAACCCACTCCCAATAAACCATCAGTCACTGAAAACCCTATATATAGCAGAGAAGCACTATCAACAGTGCTTTATTTGTTGTACATAGGGTCACTATGAGTCCGACACCATCTGATGGCACCCAACAACAACAAACAATGGGGAAATACTTTCCAGGAAGTATTGAGACTGGGAATAAAGTATGGAAAAGAGAAATTTGTTGTAGTGTTATAAAATTTTTATTTTTTCAAACATGAAATTATTTAGCTATCTTTGTACTGAAACTGATAACTGTAATGTCTGATCAGCAAATTTTAGTAAATATTTGGATACTTTTGCTTTCTGAGATGGACTGACTTTATAAGTTGTTTTTGATTTATCTTAAAAGTGGATATATTTTTCAAAAATAATATGTTGCAATGTAATATCTAGTAAAGTGTATATATAACAATATCAAACTGTCTTCTGGGATAGACTGCAATCAGATGTTTAATGTTCTTATCAGTGCTTCTCTATTAGCAAAACCTTTGAATTTGAAAATATTATAGAAGTCCCTTAATCCTTAAGAAAACCTACAAAGCAGCTGGTATAATGAGGAATGCCTCTAATCCCAGCGATGCAGGAGACTGAGGCCAGAGGATAGTGAGTTCAAGGCCAGAGGCAATCTGTGGAACTTAATCAGACTCTGTCTCAAAATAAAAACTAAAAAATGGGCTGTGCATCTCAGTGGCAGAGCACTTGTAAAGCATACATGAGTCTGTCAGCTCAACCGCCTCAAAACCAGACACACACACACACACACACACACACACACACACACACACACACACTACCTACAAAGCAAAATGTAATACTTTATAAGTATTCACTTATTTCTTCAGAATACAGACTTCCTAAAGAAAATTCTTTATGGGAATGGAAATATTTATCAATGTTCTTCTGTGATCAGTAAATGATAGCTGATTGTACATCCAGCACTTTCAATGATCTTCAAAATGCTGTCAAACAAATTATCTAGTTACTCCTTAAGGGAAAAAACAATAGCATTATTTCTTTCCATTTCATATGAAGAAATGTGTCTCAGAAAAATTAAATAACTTATAGTAATGAGCAATCAGTTATAGATACAATTAGGGAAAAAGTCTAGATTACCTGTCCTTAATTATGTCATTTTCCAGGGTATCATACACACTCTGTCAAAAAAAAACAAACAATTTTCACCCTCACATGTTCAGAGAATTCAGAAAATAAAGAAGAGGGTTATGGGTCACAGACAGTGTGCTCTTATGTATTGGTTATTTTTCCTTCGGCAACATGAGTTCATTTGAAATAAATTCTCCTATGAAACAAAATAAAAAAATGATTATTTTGTTTGTTTGTTAATAAAGATTTAGTAAACTAATTAAAGGCAAAATTAAAATTTATACATCATATTTCTCTCTTTTTTCTTCTTTGTTTTCTTTTTTTTTTTTTTTCTTTTTTTGTTGTTTTATTTTTTGGTAGTACTTGGGGGTTGAACCCAGGGCCTTGTACATACTTTGCAAGTGCTCTACCACTGAGCTGCTCCTTCAGGCCTTTTTCCCATTTTTTACTTTTTATCTTGAGACAAAGTCTGACTAAGTTATGCAGGCAAGAGTCACAGGGATTACAAGTGTGAGCTACTGTGCCTGGCAAAATTTATTCATCATATTTCTATGTGTAGATATAATTTAATTTAAAAACTAAGATATTAAATTTTACCTGAAGGGAAGTTTTGAATAATGTAAGCAAGGAAGGTAATAAAATATTATATTATGTTGAAAATATCTCTGAATAATAAGAAAATACAAATGTCAGTTCCATAAATCTTTTCATTTAATACTATATTTTCAAGTCTTGATTTAAATAAGAAATGATAGCCAATTAACCATGCTAAATATCTATGATTCTCTACTTATCTATGTGACCAATTAATGAAGTAAATGGGAGGTCTTTAAAATTATAAGCATATCAGAAAATGAAAAATTGTTTATATTTCGCAAGGCTAGTAGAATTTTAAGAATTTTTTTTCAATATTTAAAAGAGTAAAACTTCCCTTGTAGTGACATCCTTGGCAAGTACAATTACATACACTAGTAAAATAAAAGGAAGTACAGTTCTTAGTTATTTTTATTTAAAATTTTGTTTTTTCCCTTTGTCAAAATCAGCATTAGTAAATATTTAGTGTTACTACAGTGAATATACCTTATCCAATCTCAGGCAACATTGAAGCTCTGACAATATGGCTTTCTTTACTGTGGATGCATTTCTGCAGTGATGGAGTAAAGATTCTCAAAAGCTCGCTACATTATAAAACAATGAGAACACTGGAAGTAGCTTTCAAAATAAATTTGTTGTTGTTGTTGTTGTTTGTTTTTTGCAGTATTGGGGGTTGAACCCAGGGCCTCACGCTTGTATGTTCTGCAAGTGCTGGACCATTGAGCTGCATCCTCAGCCCATTTTTTTACTTTTCTTGAGACAGTGTCTTGCTAAATTACGCAGATTGCCTCTGGTCTTGAGTTTGCGATCCTTCTGCCTCCACCTTCCAAGCCACTGGGATTACAGGCATGCACCACTGTGCCTGGCTTCAAAATAAACCTTTTAAGGACTCTGGAAATTAACAAAAGGTTTGCTACCACCTGAAGAACATTCTATAAGAAAATGGCTAGGTGGCAGTAAGAACACAAAAGCATGTGGTGTTTTCACTTGCCCTATTTCTTATCCCCTTTCTCTAGCTCTACATAAACCACATAAACAATAGGCTCACAATCACTAGAGTTGATAAAAATAGGATATTATCAATTATTACAGAAGATAGGTTTAAATTTCCCCCACAATAAACTTCATCCTCAGAGACTTGCAACCACTATTTGACTTGTCCAGAAACTGTCTAAAAAAGTCAAATACAGGTGACTATCTTTGGGAGAGTACTGGGCATCAAACCCAGGGCCTTGAGCATGCTAGCTAAGCACTCTCCCACTGAGTTACATCCCCAACCCATGATTTGTTTTTTCTTAGGTCCAGTTCAGATTTTTCTCAGTGGAAAATGCCCCTCCTCTCAGGAGTTTGTCAAAAATAATTAGTAGAAATTGTTTAATAGTGCATGTACCTCAACCAAAACTAGAAGTTGAGACTGATGAGATGCTAATTTAGAAGTCTTAAAAGGAGAAACTAAAAAATGACATGTCTTTTATGACTTTAAAAGGCTTTAACATTATTCTGAAACTCTGGAAGGCCATATGCATGTATAAGGCCATGCTAATGCCCAAGAATTATCTGAATAGGAACTATACTCTATATCTCCTGTTGACATTGAGGCTCTGCACAAGCCAAAAGTGAAGACTAAACCTGAATAATAAACTGAAAGAATGTTGGAGGAATGTTCCAACATATATCCAAACCTGCTCAGCAAAAGCAGATTAGAGCACTGTCTAATCACCAGGTTGGCAGTCTACCCCTGAAAACAATCCGAAAGCAACCAGCCATTGAAAACCCTATGAGGTTTGCTATGAGTGGATCCCTACTCAACAGCACTTAACAACAACAACAAATCACTATGTGACCAGTAAACTTATCAGCATAAGCTTAGGAGGCTATATATAAAACAAAGCATACAGATGTACAGAATCAATACAGGAAAGCCACATTTAAAAGAAAAAAAAGAAGCCAAAGTAACAACAGCATCAATCAGAAATAATAATAAGTCCTGAGACAGGCAAGAAGTGGATTCCCAAAATTATCATATTATATTATTTTAATCATGTAATTTTCTATAAAAATTAGTGAGGTAAGCAATGAAACCAGAAAACATAACATATACATAAAAATGACTTAATACAAGTAGACCCAAAGGAAGCAAAAGCATAAGATTTACTAGAGAAGGACTTTCAGTCAGTTATTATAAACATGTTCAAAGAAACTAAAGGCACTATAGCAATAGAATTTGAGGAAAGCAGGCTAGGGAGAAGAACCTGGCAATCCATTCCCAAAACAATCTGCCATTGAGAACACTATGAATAGCAGAGAAGCACTGACATAATGCCTGGCATAGCAGTGTTGGGGAATGTTTCATTCTATTGTAAATAGGGTCACTATGAGTCAAACCTGACTTGACAGCACCTAATGACAACAACAACAACATGAGAATAATATCTCACCAAATAGAATATATCAATAAAAGATAAAAATACTTTTATTAAAAAGCCTGAAAAAATTCAGAGCTAAAAAATAAAGTAACAGAAATGAAAAATTCACTAGAAGAGTTCAATAAACTTTTGGACTGGCCCAAGTTAAATTCAGTGAACTTGAAGGTAAACGAATTGATATTATATGGTGGGAGTATCTGAAAGGAAAAAAAGGGTAAAAAATGCTGAATGGATATTAAGAAAATTGTGGATAATACTTATACATGTAATGGAAATTCCAGGAGAAAAGACAACAAATTAAGGGGCAGAAGAAATATCTGAAGATATGGTAGCCAACACCTTCCCAAATTTAATGACAAACATGAATATGCACACCCAAGAAATTTATTGAAGCATAAGTATGATAAACCAAACAAGACACGCATTTAGGCACATCATAGTCAAATTGGTGAAAGCAAAAGGCAAAAAGATGTTGAAAACAAGAAGAGACAAGGAATTCATCAGATATAGGACACTCAATGAAATTAATAATTAATTTCTCATCTGAAAGTGTGGAGGCCAGAATACAGTAGAATGCAAAATCAAAGTGCAGGAAGAACAACTGTCGAGAGAGAATTCTATATCTAGCAATTTTTTTCTTTAGAAACAAATATTTAAAAA
Organism: Pedetes capensis; assembly: GCA_007922755.1. Lineage (NCBI taxonomy): Eukaryota > Metazoa > Chordata > Mammalia > Rodentia > Pedetidae > Pedetes > Pedetes capensis. Next base: position 6,130 of record VMDO01036215.1, read on the forward strand.
AAATAAAGACATTCCCTAATAAGTGAGAACTGAAAGAATTAATTGCTTGAGGAACCATCATCCAAGAAATAATAAAGGGCACCTTTCTTGCTGAAGTGAAAGACTAAACATTATCTCAAATTCATACAAAGAAATGAAGAGTATCAGGAAATTTAACTAATAGATAATGTGTCAGACAACATAAAGAAATTTTTGCTTATGACTGTTTTCTTCATCTGATGTAAAATAAAATGGGATAAGGTAATAACTATATTAAAATACAAAAAAACTCTAAAAGTATATTAAAACAAAGTTTTTGTACAGTATTGAAATCATGTTGGTATTATTATTTCTTATACTGCTTTAATTAAAGTGTTTTTTCTGTTATTTCTTTGTTTTAATCTCCAGGACAGACAATAAATAACTAAAAGAATATTTTAAAATAAATAACAATGAATTAAAGTATTGCATAAATGAGGGCTGCAGTGAAGAGATCATCTTCCAACCTGGGAAACTACAAAAAGAAAGGCAAACTAAGTTTTATTTCCATAAATAAAGAAAATATTGATTTGCATATTTTCCTGTTTTGTTCCTTGTGTTGTGAGAAACTACACTTAGCTATTTAGTCACAAGATTTCAACTTCCTTTTATTGTCTAAAAATTCTTAAGAATATTTGACCCAGATGGAGTGTTATCCTCCCTTTATTCTGTCTTGCAATAGTTTTAGTAAAGGATTTCTATTATGTTTTGTGGGGCATTGCCCTGCCACTGGACTCTCTCTGGCCATGAGCAGGAACCGGCGGCCAAAGACCTGTCTTCTGGTGAGGGGGAGCCAGGCACCTAGGAGGTGCCCTGCCTGGAAAGGAGGCTTATGCCCACGGCTGCTCTGAGAAGCCTTGAGAAAGGCAGGCTCAGAGGCTTATGCCCACGTCAGCTCCTTGCTTCTTTCTTCCCATTGAAGACTCTGAGTGCTCTGCTCCAACAGCTCTTTATTTCTTCCTTGTCTGTCCTGGTCGATGGAATGGACCCAGACTGCTCTGTGTACCGCCCTTATATACTCTTCTGGGGACCAATCAGAGGCAGTTACCTCATACGGGTTTCAGCCAATCAGAGGGGATATTCAAATTTGGTTTTGTAGAAGTAGCCAATCAGGGGTTGTTCCAGAACGGTCCAATCAGGAGCCATTCTGGGGATTGGAAACAGCCAATCGGTGTCGAGGGGCTGGAGGCAAGGGAATAGATGCCAGAGCCATCTTGGGGAGCTCGACAACCTTGAGTTCCAGGATATAGGGCAAAGGTGACTGCCGGGGGAACAAGCCTCAGTCCTCCTTGCAGATGACAATATTTTGGATAGTGTATCTATCAGGGTTATTCAGAGAAATAGAACAAATTGGATAATTAGAGGTGACAGACTATAGACAGATAAGAAGATGAGAGATTTACTGTGGGAATCAGATCATACAATTATGGAGGCTGAGAGGCCTCATTATGTGCCCTTTGTAAAGTGCAAAGACAGGGAAGTTGGTAATGATTGTGTGGGCTGGGATTTAGCTCAGTTGGTAGAGTACTGCACTGCAGTCTCTGAGGTCCCGAGTTCAATTCCCAGCACGGCAAAAACGGGAGAGAGGCCTGCCAATCCACTCCCAATGCAATCCCGAAACAGTCAGCCATTGAAAACCCTATGAGGGTCGCTTTGAGTCAGATACCGACTCAAGGGCATCTAACAACAAAGAAATCTTGGAGAAACCTAGAGAAAACCTGGAGAAATTTTGTTCTTTGGGAGTGAGGAAACCAAGATTAAGATGCTCCCCCAGACAAAGAAAAGACAGAGAGTTCCGAAAAATGGTTAAGCATTCTTCTATTAATATGATAGACTCTTTGGGCAGACAGATAAGGTAGGTACCCCAAGAGACTGGGGGCTTCAATCTTTGTTCACCCTCCAGTTTTACTGAAATCAGAGTAAGGCAATAGTTCACCAGCATGATGTGGGCCCTGGGTGAGATTCCTTTTAAGGAATCTTATGGGATTTAGGACCCATGGTGCCCACATTAGATAGTTATCTATGAATGAACTTCCTGACCAGAGAAATGGCTCCTGTCCCAACTTTATACATCAGTAAGAATTCTGCTGTTCCAGTTCTTTGTTCCATCAGCTGCTGGCAATAAGTGAAGGTCCAGCCCTGATGTCCTCCAAACCCACTAATGTCTAACTAAGCTCCCTAATAGTACCACAGCTAATGTGTGTTTTCATTTGTTTTCCTTTGTTGTGCCTTATACTTTTCTTTTTTCTTCTTCTTCTTTTCTTTTTTTCTGGACTTAGGGGATGAACTCAGGGCCTCCCATATACTTTGCAAGTGTTCTACTACTGGACTTTACCTCAAGCCCATTTTTAAAATATTTTATTTGGAGTCGGGGTCTGGCTACTTCATGCAGGCTGCCTCTGGCCTCAAGTTCAGAATAGTCCTGCCTCCACCTCCTGAGTCCCTGGGATTATAGGTGTATACAACAGCATCTGGACAAGATTTTCTTTTTTTTAAGCCATCAAGTGACACTGAGATTTCTGCAGCTGCTGTTATTCTAGTACAACCCAGGAAGCCAACCTACAGTATGCATATTTCAACATCTATTTACTATAAATAAATCTACTTTATGTGAAATACATGAATTTTTGTCTTCTCTACCCTAAGCTCCAAGTAAAATTTTGCTAAAGATTATTCAAAAGCAACTTCAGCAGTATATTAACAGAGAACTTCCAGAAAATCAAACCAGATTCAGAAAAGGGCATGGAACCAGGGACATCATTGCTGATGTCAGACAGATATTAGCAGAGAATACCAGGGAGATATCTGTTTCATTGACTATGCAAAGACACTTGTCTGTGTGGGTCACAGCAAGTTATGGATAACACCGTGAAGAATGGGAATATCAGAGAACCTAACTGTAATCAGGAGGAATCTGAACATCAGGAGGAAGTCATTTGAACAGAACAAGGAAACACTGCCTGGTTTAACTTCAGGAAAGGTGTACATCAGGGTGTATCCTTTCACCCTACCTCTTCTCTATGCTGAGCAAATAACACAAGAAGCTGGACTAAATAAAAAATAACTTGGCATCAGGACTGAGAGAAGACTCATTAACAACCTAAGTTATGCAGATGACATAACTTTGTTTGCTGAAAGTGAAGAGGATTTGAAACATTTACTGATGAAGATCAAAGAACACAGCCTTTTGTATGGATTGCACTTTAATATCAACAAAACAAAAATCCTTACAACTGGGTAAGTAAACAGTTTCATTACAAATGGAGAAAAAATTGAGGGTCTCCAAGTTTTTGCTTTACGTGATTCTACAATCAACATTCATGGAAGTAGCAGTCAAGAAATCAAAAGACATTGCATTGGGGAAAGCTGTTGCAAAAAGCTCGTTAAAGTGTTGAAAACTAAAGATGTCACACTGAAGATAAAGGTGCACCTGACTCATTCCATGGTATTTTCAGTCCCCTCATATGCTTGTGAAATCTTAGTGTTGCATAAGGGAGATAGAAGACAAATTGACGGTTTGAATTTACCATGCTGGAGATGAATACTTGAATATACCATGGACTGCCAAAAGAACCAATAAATCCATCCCAAGATAAAAGCAACCAGAATGTTTCTTGGAAGCAGTGATAACTACACTGTGTCTTATGCATTTTGGACATGTTATCAGGAGTGACCCAACCCTGGAGAAAGACATCATGTTTGGGAGAGTGGTAAGTAAATGAAAAAAAGGAAGACCCTCAACTAGATAGATTGGCACAGTAACTGCAACAATGGGCTTAAACATAAAAATGATGATTGAGTGCTTGGTACAGTGTCAGGTAGTGTTTCATTCTATTGCACATAGGGTATTATACATAGGGTATAAGTAGGACCCCACTCAATAGTACCTAATAACAATAACTACTACCCTACGCCTTATCTTTATGCATTACTACATGCCTGCATTTCCCTCATATAATCTTCTTAAGGTCTCTTGTCCTCCTCTACTCTGGGTAGATTTCCAAGGAAGATGTAAGGCACTGAAGAGTATTTACAATCAGAATGCTTTTCCTCTTGTGTTGAGGCTATTATCATTTAATCTTTTACATTTTAATTATGGAGGCAAAGGCAGTGACCTATGCTAAGATGATTTCATGGGTCAGCAGGTAAATGAAGAACAGATAATTTGAGGCATGTGAGGTTTCCTGCATCACATTAAGCAGCAACCTACTCATAAGCCTGAACTAGAAACAAAGATTGAAACAATCAATATGTGATATCTACAGAGGGCATTATTGTCTGTTTCTCTCCTTCTCCCCCATAAAACTCAATTAGGCTTATAAAATTACTAGCAACGAGCTTGCTATGCTATGGTTGACCAAGTATATTCCAGGAATCTTCTGGCTTAGGCGAGAAAAATTCCAGCTTCTAAAGAATCCAAATTCTACCTGAAACAGATTTAGTGTCTTTGTCTTTTTACTTTTTATTAGTTCTTTTTTTATGTCTATGTTTGATGACTATATATTCATGTATATATATGTATATATATACATATATATATATATATATAGAGAGAGAGAGAGAGAGAGAGAGACAGACAGACAGACAGACAGACACAGAGAGAGAGAGCATCAAAGATTACAAAAGTAGCAGTTACTCAAAGTATTTAAATTTAGGTATTTAAACACTATATAATAATTTGGATTATGTATATGAAATCATGATTTAAGAAAAATAATTATTTAACATTCTATCCAATAATTAAGAATTGTTGGTATGTATGTCAGCTTGACTCTTTTGTAAATTTTGTTTAATTACAATAAAAACCACAACATCACTACTTAATTTTTAAAGATGAACCAGGCATGGTACCACATGCCTGTAATCCCAGAGAGTTAGGAGGTGGAAGTGAGATGGAGGCCAGATGCAGCCTGTGTAACTTAGGAAGATCTAGCCTCAAGATAAAAAATAAAATAAAAAAGAAGTGGTTAGCCCTGGGTTCAATCCCCCAGTATCTCAAAAGAAAGAGGGAGAGAAGAGAGAAGAAAGAAAGAAAGAGAGAGAGAGAGAGAGAGGAAGAAAGAAAGAAAGAAAGAAGAAAGAAGAAAGATGAAAGTGCATTTTTTTCTTACCTAGAATTGTAGAAAATACATGTGTAGAAAAGCAACTAAGATTGTGTCCTATGCAGACTCCTATATTGAAGCAAATCATTGCCTAAACAATTACCTTCAAAATGACTGTTTCCTTTTTCCTTGATCCTATTCTTTAATTAATTTATTTATTTTTCTTTTTTAGAAAAGTCAGTCTTTGATATGTTGTTGTTGCTGTTGTTAGGTGCCCCTGAGTCTGGTTCAACTCATATCGACCCTTATAGAGTTTTCAATGGCTGATTATTTCATAGATATCTGCTGATAGCAAGCCCCATGGCTTATTAGGCTTTATAGTTGAATAGAGTAAGCTGAAAACTACCATCTAAAGCAACAATTTTCTGGACATGCTGAGTCCATGAGCAAGTTAACAGCTAAATAAAAATAATAATAATATAACTTTCATTTCAAATTTGAATTTTAAAAGTCCATTTTGATGGATATTTACATTGTCTAATGATAAAATCAAACACTTATTGAGGTTATTTTTCAGTATTAGTGATTTGAAAAAAAGCACTTTAAATCTCACAAAAATTTTATTTAGTAGCTCAGTTGGTAGAGTGCTTGCTCTGGGCATTCTTAGGCCCTGGGTTTGATTCCCAACCACAAAAATGGGTGAAGAATCTGGTAGCCCACTCCCAAAACAATCTGAAAGTTGTTGTTAGGCGCCGTCGAGTCGGTATCCCACTCATAGTGGCCCTCATAGGATTTTCAATGGCTGTGCCAGGTCCTTCTCCCATTTTGCAGTGGTGGGAACTGAACTCGGGGCCTCAGAGACTGCAGTACAGCGCTCTATCCACTGAGCTAAATCCCAGCCCCTACTCTGAAAGTAGTTATCCAAAACCCTATGAAAATCAGAGAAGCACTGACATAGTGCTGGGCATGGTACAGTATTGGGTAGTGTTTTGTCTGTTGTACATAGGGTTGGTATGAACTAGACCTTATTTGATGGCAACTAACAACAACAACCATACCTAACCTCATTTCAAACTTGAGAAATTTAAGATTTGCAAAGGTTAACTAACTTCCTCTAAGATAAAAAGGTATGGAATAGTGAAGATAACCATATAGTATAATTGACTCCTATGTCCTAGTTGTTAAGTACTATTCCAACAGTCTCAAACCCTGGCTCAAAGACCCTTAGACACAGCTGGAGAATTCACTAAAGATTCAATGAGGATTTACCTAATTGCACTAGGATGATCTTTATCTTTCCCCAAAGTGTATAGTATAGTTTATGGAAAGCTACCTGATAGATGATATCACAACAGATTGAATATTGTAGCAGATATAAGAATATAACTTTCTTCTATTAAGCCAGACATTAAAGAAAAACACAATGCAGCTTCTTTAACTTTTGTGTTTTTAAAAATATATGTTCATTAAAATGTGTTATTTATGTTATTCTGTAACAAGTTTGCCATTTTATTACTAAATAAATATGTACATAAATATTTTAAACATTTCCTTATTTAAACTTCTAATGCCATTAATAATAATAGTGTACATACGTAAGTGAAGAGTCTTTTTTTTGCAGTAATGGGGGTTGAACCCAGGGCCTCATACTTGCATGCTCTGCAGATGCTGGAACACTGAGCTGCACCCTCAGCCCATTTTTTCTTTCTTTCTTTCTTTTTTTTACTTTTTGAGACAGGGTCTCGCTAAGTTATGCAGACTGCCTCTGGTCTCAGACTTGCGATCCTCCTGCTCTGCCTCCTGAGCTATTGGGATTACAGGTGTGCGCCACCGTGCCCAGCAAGGGAAACATTTTTTAAGATCTTCAGAAAATTTGAAGAGTTCAGCTGGGCACAGTGGCGCCTGCCTGTAATCCCAGTGACTGGGGAGGCATAGGTAGGAGGATCGCAAGCAGAGGCAGTCTGTATAATTTAGTGAGGCCCTGTCTTAAAAATTAAAAAAAAAAAAACAAAAATTTAAAAATAGGCTGGGGGTGCAGCTCAGTGGTATAGCACTTGAAAAGCATGTAAGCATGAGGCCCTGGGTTCAACCCCCAGTACCACAGGAAAAAAATATATATATTCAAAGAGTTCAAATACATCATTAGAACAAACATTTTGTAAATCATTACACTAATCTACAGCACTACATATCTCTCATAATTACACTTTGTAACATATATCATTATATCGTCTATAAGACCTTAATAGTATTTCTAAAATTCCTAGTTCTGTTGATTTTACTTCACTATATTTTACTTTTAAAAATTTTGTCTATTACTGCCATATGGTCATTTTGGTCTATGTGAGATTTTTTTTTCAAGTTGCTAGACTTGTGATAAAACTGATTTTCCCTCTAAATTTGTTATTTCTTTCCCCTCATATCACCTAAATGTTCAACAGGCTAGATTTGCCCCATATCTGCAGGCAGTTTTATAGTATAAAGATACAATAAAGAAACCTTCAATCAGATGGATGGGGCACAGATTCAACAGGGAGGTGAATTCTTGGTAACTGTGGGGAAAAGGAAATAAAGATTCAATAATCCTTTTAACTTGCCATTGTTCCCATTTACTAACTCTTAATTAATGGTCCCTTTCATAGATGAACAAGGTCAGATGGAAAACAGGGCACAATTGGCAAGTTAGGAATTCTTAGGTTATTCTATGAAGACACTATAATACTAAAGACAAGGAGAGATGAGACAAGATAATACTTTCAACACTACATGAAGTCGTGGTAGATCCCTGAGAAAAATCTATCAAATCAAGTTCACTGACTATATAAGAGAATTTAATGGTTATGGTTTAAACTGATTTAAGTCATGCCAGATGACTATTCAACCTACAAATGAAAGAGTTATGAGGTTCATTTGTGTGTGAAACTCAATGTCTATGTTTTCTTCAAAGGGCAATTTCAATGTGTTAAGCAGATTCCCCATGGAACTGATGAGAGATCTACTTATATATCATGTCAACTATATGTCACCATATGTTTACTAAAACCATTACTGAGGAAAAGATTAAGAATTGAACACAGTATAAGCTGAATACTTAACAGACTCAGCACTGACATTACCAAACTCATTTTCTTGCTTTAAGAAGATTACAAAAGATGAGAACATTAAGCTATTTTTCATTAATATAGCTAGTGGGTCATTGAACTGAAAAGGTTTATAATAAAGGTTAGTGGAAAATAAGCTTATTTTTCAATCACTTCACTATGATAAAATATATTTAAAATAAATAATATTTAGTAACAGGAGAAAATCCATTATGTTGTGAACTGCATAGGTAGAAGAGAATCTCACATATAAAAAACAATATCTATTTGTAAGATCTTACATGAATAGGTTTTTACCACCTTTGCTTTATTTGCTTTCTGAGAACAAAAAGGACAGAGATTATAACTGATACCAAAAATTCTCCAGTAAGTTCTTTGGACTTGAATTTTATTTGTATTTTACATACAGGATGAATACATTCCACAGAGAAAAAAGTGGTGATCTGTTGTTGAAGGCATGTGCCATACTTAATTCAGCTCTATAGTTCATCTCAGCCAGAAGAGAACTAAAGTACCAACAACTCTCAATGGATTATTATTCAGCTATCAAGAAGAACAAAATTATATCATCTCTGGGGGAATGGATGGAACTAGACACTATCAAATTAAGTTGGAAAAGACAGACCAAGAAAGATAAATACCACATTTTCTTTCATATGCCAAATATAGATTTTAAAATAATATAAAGATGAAAGTACAAAGGAGCCTATTTGGGAGGAAAGGACAAAAAAGGGTGAAGGGGTTGAGCATTATCAAAGTACATTGTACACATGTGTGAAAATGTCAGGATGATAGCTATCCTGAGTGGATTAGATCCAGTCTCTATGGTTCTTCTTCTCTTTCTTCCTCTTCAGCTAAATTCTTCTGTAGAAAAGCTTGCTGGTACTAGGGTTCAAACAGCAGTGTTAAGTATAAAGACGCAGCATATTTACAAAATTAATTATAAAACATATACTACTCATAATTTATGTTATTTTCTTTCAGAAAAAATGGACTGTAAAGAT
>VMDO01036216.1:0-15334 GCA_007922755.1 Pedetes capensis
TTTGTTGAAGTTCTTTTCTTTTCGAGGTAATGACTTAAGTTTGCTTCAGAATTCTCAGGAATGAGTTACGAACATGGTTTAATCATTTTTATAATTATCTGCTTATTGAATTGAAGGATTCAATTTGAATTTCATTGCTTACTTTATATACATTAATATTATTAGGAATACCCCTGGCTGTATCTCGCTTTATTCCTAATAAATTCCTGTTTCTTTGCTCATCTTATATTTTTTTTTCTTTTTTTTCCTTTTTTTTCTCCTTTATTAGTAAATGATGGTGGTGCGCAGGGTAATACAGCATTGGCTTTTTCCATTATGCAACCATTACATCACTTCTGGCTACACTTTCATCAACCCACAAGATTTATAGAGCCTTATGGCTAATATGTAGTAAAGTTCACATGCATATGTGGGTTATATTCCCCTATTTCTTGTATTTCTTTATAAGAATGTTCTAGATGGAGATTTTCTAGGTTTTGGAGAGTATGGTAAGTATATTTTACCCTTTTGAGAAAGTTTTGGTAAAAGAGATATCCTGCTTCATATTTCTCTGTTCCTACTCTTTCAAAGGCAGCCACTTTTAACTAAGTCTGTTTTGAGTGCCTATTGTGGATGTCTCAACCTACAGTGGGATTATACTATATATCATTACTTGATCTTTCTATTCTTCCATGTTTTGTCATTAGACGGGTCTATCTCATCTCACACCACCTCTACCTTTTTCTCTGTTCTTCCCAGGTTTAACCACTGTTTTAGTCTCTAAATTGATTTCTGTGTCTTTTAAAATAATACAGGGAAACATATATCATGGTTTATTAGTTGTATTCCCTGCCTGATGTTTCTTGATTTCTATTTTAATATCATCAAAATTGATAATGCTGAGAACTTCTTTCTATTACAGAATTCTTGCACATGAGTAAAATACTAATTAACACCAAAAGGTTTACAATATAATAAGTAACTTGCCCTCCCCTCTGTTCTCCAGAAGCAGCTATATGTAATACTGTTAGTTTGTTCTTTCTGGTACTATCTTATTTCTAAATAATACACTTACTGAGATTTTCTTCATTAATCAAATTTTAATGTTATCTCTAAACCTTTTTATGGAGGTAGGGAATTCAGATCATATTAAAGACCTACTCCCCCATTTCTAAAAAGTTATATAATAAAATCTTTCAGCAGTGTATAATTGGTATTTACATTATGACCATGTAAGTTTTGAGTGAAGTGATGTAGCAATAATTTATTCATTTAAACAATTTTGTGGTATCCCCTCCCTACCCTGGTCTTATCTTGTTGCCTAGTTCATTTACTTAGTTGCCTGTAGGCTATTTTGCTAATTTCCCCCATCAGTGTTTTAACAAGTCTCTCAGGCACCTCTCATTTTTTTTCAACTATCATTAAATCCAAAGATCAATAATATATTTTCCTGGAGACATCTCTCATTCACCTTTCTATTCTACTTTAATCAGAGTTTGCTTGTTTTACTCTCTACAACTCTGATTCTGGGAGTTCTCTTTGTACTTTTGATGGATAATTTGCTTTTTGAATGTTTTATTTATTCCTTCGTTTTACTGAAGCATATCTTCTAGAGCTTCTGAAAAATAATGTGTGAGAAATGAATTTTTGAGTACTTGCGGATATAAAATGTCTTTATTTTGCCTTCACATTAGGTGGGTATTTCAATTGGTTATGGAATTATAGGTTGGATATAATTTTTTAATTTGAAGTTTGTGCTCCATTAGTAGCCAATATTACTTTAAAATGTCTGATACTATACTGATTTCTACTCCTTGTTTTTTTCTCATTGCACATTATGAAAATCTTTTCTTTCCCTCTACTATTCTGGAATTTCTTGATGTGATTTTTCTTAGTATGAATCGTCTTTTTTTCATTGTGCTGAATGCATAGTGGGCCATTATGACAGAGACTTAAAGATCTTTCCTGTCATTTTTGTTATACAGTTTTGGTAACTTCTTCTCAATTATTTTTTCTATTCCTTTTCTCTAAAGCCATGAATCATTTTCATTAATCAGTTTCCTATTAGTGGACACTGGTTTTTATTTAGTTTCTCACTACCAAAAAGACTTGCCTATATCATATTTTTGCATGTACATTTACAAAATTTTGCCACGTAAGTAAAAAGAATGCACATTTATAGTTTTAAGACATGCCAAATTGCTTTTATAAAAGTTGTATTGATTATTTATGATACATGAGTGTAATAGTGCTTATTCTCAGACACCACCAATGTGTTAGGTGGAAACATGACAGTTGACAATGTTTCAGAGCTTGCTTTTCACTGGTTATTGGTGAGGTTGAGAGCATTACAAATTTTAAAAATTGACGTAAAATTGTATGTATTTATTGTATGTAGCATGATAAAGTATATTTACCTAGTAAAATGAGTGAACCTAGCTCATTAACATGTATTACTTCACATAGTTATAATTTTTGTGATGAGAACACAACATTGACTCAACATTTTCAGGAATACAATATATTGTTATTATCTATAGGCATCATGGGGCTGGGATTTAGCTCAGTTGGTAGAGTGCTGCGCTACAGTCTCTGAGGTCCCGAGATCAATTTCTGGCACCACAAAAATGGGAGAAGGATTTGGCAATCCACTCCCAAGGCAATCCCAAAACAGTCAGCCATTGAAAACCCTATGAGGGTTGCTATGAGTCGGATACCAATTCAAAGGCACCTAACAACAACAACAACAACATAGGCATCATGTTGTCCAATAGTTCCTTTTATCTTTCCTTTGACCAGCATTTTCCCAGCCTTGTTCCATATCCCTTAGTAACCCTGATTTTACTCTCTGCTTTATGTGATCATCTTGTTTTAGATTCTATATATATATATATATATATATATATATATATATATATATATATTTCTTGCTTTCAGGTATCTTACAGTTAGTCCTAGGGAGTGTAATTCATAAAAGATATATTCATGCTTTTGAACAATCGAAAGGTTGACTAATCCAAAAATATTTTTGGATTTGGAGATTTGTTGTTACTGGGTACTGTCGAGTCAGTATCTGAGTCATAAGGACCCATACAATAGGCGAAACACTATTGTCAGTGCTTATCTCCTGTTCATAGGGTTTTCAATGGCGGATTGATTTTTGGGAGTGCATTGCCGGGTCTGTCTCCCAAGCCTATAGCACCAGGTGTTCCCAGGGAATCTCCCATCCAAATACTAACCAGGACCAACCCTGCTTACTTTCCGAGATCTAACGGGATCGGATGCCACAGGGCTTTGGGTGCAGGCAATAGAAAGGTTGACTATTCCAAAAATATTTTTGTTAAAATGGAGTATGGGGCCGGGAGTGTGCTCAGTCGTTGAGTACATGTAAAAAGCACACGTGAGGCCCTGAGTTCAACTCCTCAATACAGCAAAAATAAAAAACAACAAAAAAGCATGCCAGGCTCATGCCTGTAATCCCAGCAATTTGGGAGGCAGAGGCAGAAGGATTGCAGGTTCCAAGCCAGAGGCAGCCTGTGTCGCTTAGTGAGACTCCGTCTCAAGATTTAAAAATAAAAATAAAAAACGGCCTGTAAGTGCAAGCCCAGTGGTAAGAGCACTTGTAAAGTATGTGTGAGGTGCTGGGTTCAACCCTCAAGTACTTCCCCTCCCCCCCAACACACACACAAAGGAATATGATGCTTATTTGTTTCTACTTTTAAGAATACATTTATTAGCTTTATATCTTGAAAAGTAGGAGAGAGCAAAATGTCTTGTTTAGCAATAAGAATTAATATGATAGGTGTGAAATGTGTCTCATTGTGGTCTTAATTTATAATTTAGAATATCTAGAGAGGTTGAGCATCTTTTCTTATATGTTTGTGTGCTATATTTGGTTCTTATTTTATGTACTTATTGCCTTGTTAGTGTCTTTTGTTCAGTTTTATTTAGTAGGAACATTTTAAATTAGTGATTTGTAGTAGTGCTTTGAATTTTTTTTATACTGATTCTTTGATTTTTTTTTTTTTTTTTTTTTTTTTTTTTTTTTTTTTTTTTTTTTTTTTTTTTTTCTTATGTCTGCACCCACGGTTTGATTTGTCTTTACTTTTGTGGTATCTTTTACTTTACACAAGTTTTTAAATTATTGTAATCAAATTTATCAGTCCTTTTTTATTATTGCTTCATGCTCTCATACCTTGTTTAGGAAATTCCTTCTACCATGTACATGCTTTACAGACTTTGATCTTTCATCCAGTTGAATATAATTTTCGTCTATGATGTGGAGTTTGAGATTGAGATTTTTTTGCATATGTAAAACTTACTACCCTAGCACAATTTTGTGTATAGTTTATTGCCATATATCAAGTTTTCTGTATATATAGGGGTCAGATTCTGGATTCTAATTCTGTTCCATTGGTCTCTTTATTCCTATACTAATATAGCACTTGAATTTTTTTTTTCTTATTTATTTTTACTTTAAAATAAGATTGAATTTACATAAAAATTACAGAAATAACACACAGAACTCCCATAAATCCTTTGCCCAGATTCCCCATTTGTTAAGTTCCAACTACTTTGAATATCAGCTTTCAGACAGGGTATCTCATGAACCTTTAATACTTCCTAAATACAAGCTCAGGACTGGGGTTTAGCTCAGTTTATACAGTTCCACTCTGTAGTCCCTAAAGACCTGGATTTGATCCCCAGCACCACAAAAATGGGACAAGGATGTGGCAATCCACTTCCAAAGCAACAATCCCGAGACAGTCAGCCATTGAAAACCCTATGAGGGTCACTATGAGTCAGACCCTACTTGATGGCATCTAACAACAAGAACAACAAATAAAAGCAAACTTTATAGAAAATTCACAGGACAACCTTCAAAATGAGTAAAATTAACATCAATCCAATATTGCCATATAATTCTCAAAGCCCATTCAGAGTTTCCCATAAAATCCTTGAAGGTAAAAAATCCATCCCAGGATCATGTGTTGTATTTTGCTGTTGTGCCTCTAATTTAGTCTCCATCTTTCTGGAACAGTGCCTCAATCTTCTTTTGTCTTCATGACCTGGATACTTTTGAAAGTTTCATAGAAATTCCCTCTATTTGGATTTGTCTAAGATTTCCTCACAATTATGCATTTGTGGCAGGAAGCACAGTAACAACATTATGTTCTCAAAATGCATACGATGTGGATTTCCTCCATTATAGATTATGCTAACTTGGTTTAAGCCTGCAGCCATAGCCCTGTGGCATCCGATCCCATCAGATCTCTGAAGCTAAGCAGGGTCAGGCATGGTTAGTACCTGGATGGGAGACTGTCTGGGAACACCAGAAGCTGTAGGCTTGGGAGAAGGACCTGGCAACCCCCTCCCAAAAATCAATCTGCCATTGAAAACCTTATGCACAGCAGAGAAGCACTGACAATAGTGTTTCCCCTGTTGTACAGAGGGTCACTATGAGTCGGATTCCGACTCGATGCCACCTAACAACAACAACTTGGTTTAAATGCTACCTGTTAGTTTCACCAGCATGATTTAGTATGTTTCATTTGTCAATAAAAGAGTTCTGGAGATGGGGAAGTCGAGCATGGCACCAGCATCTAGATGATGTTCTTGCTGAATCAACATGATAGAGGATATCACATTGCAAGACGACACACTCACACGGGTCTTTCTTCCTTATCTCTTCTGAATTTTCTTTAAAAGAGCAACAGTTGTTAGGTCCAAGACTTTCCCCTAAACTTGATTTAACAGGTGATAAACTAAGATTGTAATGCATGCTATAAAATATTAGAAAGTGATATTAATACATCTAGCAGAAGTGAACAAGAGTACTTCTGTCATGGTGTTTAAGAAAAGCTCAACTTAATTCCTCCCAGAGTGAATAAAACTAAGAACCTTTTGAGAGGCAAAACTTTTAGACACTTTTAAGTAGTGCATTGAGCCTAATTTTTTTCAAGTGATACTTCTCTGTCCCTCCCATGTCCCTTCCCCCCCCTCCCTCCTGTCCCCCTTTCTTGCTTTGAAACAGGGTGTCATTACCTAGCCTAGTCTGGCCTTAATCCCCTATCCTCCTGCCCTGCCTCCTTAGTGCTAGGATTAGAGATCTGCATCACACACCTTGCTGAATTTTCACTTTTATAGCTATTTATTTGGGCTGGGATTTAGCTCAGTGGGTAGAGCGCTGCGCTGCAGTCTCTGAGGTCCCGAGTTCAATTCCCAGCACCGCAAAAATGGGAGAAGGGCCTGGCAATTCACTCCCAAGGCAATCCCGAAACAGTCAGCCATTGAAAACCCTAGGAGGGTCGCTATGAGTCGGATACCGACTCGACGGCACCTAACAACAACAACAAGAAGCTATTTATTCTGAGATATAACTGATTCATTTACTGCCAGTTTTATGAATTAGATTTGTGGTTTGGCCACAGAACGAAAAGATTTTTTTTAAAAGAAAAATCACATTGGCCGTATAGTGAGTAATTAATTAAATGGGTTTTGGAGTCACACTGTCCATTGATCTGCTTATGATTGTATTGTAGGTTAAGCACCAAGTACTGGGCAAAGATAAGGACAACTGTTGTTAGAGGGATGAGAGAAGGAGGCTTAGCATGATGTGCTAGTATAAATGAATTAGAAAGAAATGGCTTTTGGGAGAATTTTTCAAGACAGAACAACAATGAGAGAAGAGACTAGCCTATGTCCTTCAGCAGCAAAAGTTGAAGGCAGTGAATTAGATAGTGACCAGTATGGGACACTAGGTGGTGCCACTAGCCTAGACTGTTTTTTTTGAAGTCTCAGGAGGCTGAATAGCCTTATGGTAGAATCAGAGAAAGGCAGTTGCAAAGGCATTAGTCCAGAATTGCTTGTATATTAAACATATGAATTGTCTTCTGTTGAGTATATCTCAAAGTAATATTGTAGTTCTTGATATTTTCTCTTCCATTGCGAATTTTTAAAAATTTCCACTGAGATTTGTGTTTTAAAGCAATTTCTCCATCAGATAAAATAATATGGTAAAAGTAACAGTTCTTTTCTTCCTAATTTTAGAGATTTTATATAACATATATTCCTGCTTAGAAATTACTAGAAAAAGGTAATTGAAATTTTCATATTGAAAGGATTCAATCATAAGGAATTTGATGTTTTAATAAGCTCTAGTGGCCTTATCCTAGGTCACTTTACAATTCCATATATCATTTTGAAATACTGAAAGTGGTTCCCTGATTCCTGTTACTGTTGTTTTAAGAGTCTACATTGGGAATGATTAAACACATTATTTAATTTCTGGAGATGACTTATACCATTAAATTTTTATTGATTGGTACATTTTGCACATAATGGAAACCTCACCTCAGACTGGCATAGGCAAATGGAAAATTTATGTGGTCACATAAATAAAAAGATCCTGGTATGGGTAATTCCAAATGAAGTTTGACTCCATGGTTCAAATAATGTTATTTGGACCCTCTTCAACTGTTAGCTATATTTTCCTTAGTATTGGTTCCATTTGCAAATAGAGTAGCCACCATGAGCTAATAGGCTTATATACTTCTTATTTTTTATTTTTAATTTTTTGCATCTATTCTAATGGCTCCAAAATAGTTGTTACTATGTAATATTAGATCTGTTTGGCCTACCTTGGGCTCCATACCTATTCTTACAATTGGAGACAGATCTAGTACTGGTAGAAATTTATGGATGAAGAGTGTTAGAATGATAGATTCCCAAAAGCAAATTTGGGTTTTGTTACGGGAATAAAGAATAGGCAGAAAACGAGGGTCATTTCTTTAAGAAAGTTGTCTTAAAATTTTTCATTTCTACAACTTTATTTCATTGGAATTTGTTTTTATTTTAGTCTCATCTATGATACTAATTAGTTGTGTGACTTCTTGGAGACAATTTATTTGGCAAAACTGCAGGTATGACACCTGTTGATATAGTCCTTGTGATGATGAAATAGGGTAATGTATGTGAAATATCTGGTCTCCTGCCTGGTATTATTAGGCATTCCAGAAATGTTTGTTCATCTGCTAGTATGGTTATTAGCCAAATACATTTGGATTTTATCAGCCCTTGCTATATAGTGAATATCACAACTGTAAATATATAATGGTCAGTTAAAAATTACCAGTTTATTTACTAATTACTACTTGTAGTGCTTAAAATGACTGTTGGTAGACATTATCCTATTGATGACTTACCTGTGTTTTTATAATTGTATTAAATGTGTAGGTTTCACTTCTGTAAGATTTTTGCAATTAATCTGTGTTGGGAAATATAAATTATCTTTTAAGACTAGCAATAAATATAGTGGAATTATGATAAATAGCTTTATTGTTTAGGGAAATATAAACTGTTTCATGTATTGAAGAATATAAGGAAGTTGGTAGCAAGGGAGAAAGATGAATGATTAAATATGGTTTAAACTTGCTTTTTAATTACTGCTGTATACAATATTCAGAAATGTGTTTTAAATGTAACATTAATTTCTCAGTTGCCATTCATCTTTATTAGAATATATGCTTGTACTTACCATAATTTTTCCCCATCAACTATAAGGCTTTTATAATCCATTCAGGTTACCTGTTGTGTAGTCTCAAGAAAACCTCCATAATGACTTTTAAACTGGTTGAATATTATAGATTTAGTAAACTGCATTTCCAATAACTAATAATATAATGGAAACCCTTGATAGTGATGGAATAGAACTAATTATTTTCTTTAAAATAAGATAGTAGTTGATCATTATTTGACTTATGACATATTTAAATCTGGTTAGCAATAAACTGTTATACTAGAATCTTTCAGAATTGAGAAGTGCTAATGTAAAATACAAGAGAATTTTTTTTAAGTATTTTCACCATATAACATTTTATTGACACAAATAAAACCAGATGAGATGAAAGAATGATAGAAACTGACATGGCTCATCATGTTATTAATGGTTATTGTGCTCATTATTGTGTTTGCTTTGTGTTCTAGTTGTAATTATTTTTAAGAATGCTGTTTTATGCAGGTAGAAAAGCAGTGAAAATGTGAGATGCTAATAAAGAGAAGTATCAATCTGATGGTAAATAGAAAACATTAAAAAAATTTAAAGGTGATAAGTTGACTTGTTTAATAATAGGAACCATTTTGTAGGACAAAACAAATGACTGAACATGTGAAAAGTAGTGTGCCTATTTTCCAACATATTGTTGCTTGATGGATTATAGCTGTTGGTGCTTCTTCTTGTGAGGTGCTGTCAACTCGGTGTCTGACTCATAGCGACCCTATGTACAATAGGCGGAACAGTATTGTTAGTGCTGCTCTGCTGTTCGTAGGGTTTTCAATGGCTGATTGTTTTTTGGGAGTGCATTGCTGGGTCATTCTCCCAAGCCTACAGCACCTGGTGTTCCCAGGCGGTCTCCCATCCAAGTACTAACCAGGCCTGCTTAGCTTCCAAGATCTGACAGGATCCAATGCCACAGTGGTATGGCTCCAGGCTATCGATGCTTACTATGTCAGAAATTAAAATGATATAGTTAAGAATATTTAATGCATTCAAAGAAAACTAATAAATAGTATATGTCAACATAAGCACATTTTTGTGAAAATAATTATATTTTCCAAAAATAATAGTTACATTTTTGCAAATTACTTTAATGTCTGACTTAATAGAAGATAGATTCTCAACTGTACATTAATCTGTGATGGTTTTTTTTAGTTTAGTTTTGATTGAAGTATATTATGAAAATTAAGACGTCACAGGGATATGTAGATTATAGCCAGTATTGCTAGTAAGAGCATACAGAGTAGATGCTCTGAGAAGAAATTGAGTAAATCTGTGAAAACACATACTACTACTCTAAATCTATTACCTTAAAAATTTGTGAAAGAAAACAAACAGTAACCTTGAGGAGCTAAAATCACATGAACATCCATTCCCATTAGCTACCCGAGTGATGCTGTCACACATTATTTAGCCTCCAAAGAACTTTACAGTTATTAAAGAATAAAATTGTAAAAGGCAGATCATTTTAGCTTTGTGGATTCTCTGACAGGATTATGAGGAGCCTTGTGTTTCTAGAACCACACTTTGAGAAATGCTGCTTGTGCAATTGAACATAATCAGTAATACATTGATAGAAATATCTTTGAATTTGCAGCAACCTCTGGGCAACAGATGTCTATGGATCTTATGTTAAAAGAACACGAATCTCATGGACATGGTGAAACATGGCTGTAATCCTAGCACTAGAAAACTGAGGCAGGAGGTTCATGAGTTTAAGGTCAGCCTGGACTACATAGTGAGAAACACTCCCCCACTCTTCCTCCCAAAGCATGAGTCTGAGAATTTAAAGGTCAAAGCAGACTGTAGATACTGCTTATCAAACTCATCATGGCCAGAGATACTTCTTTAGGCTTGTTGTTGTTGTTAGCTGCCATCAAGTCGGGTCCGACTCATAGCAACACTGTGTACAACAGAATGAAACACTCCCCGATATTGTGCTATTCCTGGCACTAAGTCAGTGGTTCTCTACTGTTCATAGAGTTTTCAATAGCTGATTCTTTGGGGATTGTTTCAGGAGTGGGCTGCCAGGTCCTTCTCCCATTTTTGTGGTGCTGGAGATCGAACCCAAGGCCTTAGAGCAGTACTCTTCCAAGTGAACTAAACCCCAGCCCTCTTAGGCTTAAGCCCCTTTAAATTGGTAATATCCAGGTTAGTGGCAAAGCTGAAATTGTGGATAACACAGCTGCTAAAAAGTTTCCTATGGCACTTGTGCAGATATCATCTAGAAGAGAAAAATTATTTCAAATGACTAATTTTTAGTGGGGGGGTTGGGATTTAGCTCAGTTGGTAGAGCGCTGCGCTGCAGTCTCTAAGGATCCGAGTTCAATTCCCAGCACCACAAAAATGGGAGAAGGGCCTGGCAATCCACTCCCAAGGCAATCCCGAAACAGTTAGCCATTGAAAATCCTATGAGGGTCACTATGAGTCAGATACCGACTCTACAGCACCTAACAACAACAATAATTTTTAGTATAGATAAAATTGGAATATTTTGGGGGAAAAAAGCCCAATAGAATACATTAAAAACAGTAAGTTGGAAGTAGAGGATAAGAATATAATATTCATTTTGGCAGTAATGTATATAGGGGCAGGTCACTTTACATTAAGGAACAGATAGAACTGAGCCTACTGAAAAATAGGGGTTTCTATATTGAGGATTTATCTCAGTATCAACATAAGGGGTTTTGATACCTCTAAATTGGCAGTTGTTTAGCTGAGGCTTGGAGGCAAAACCTCATTTAGTATTTGGCAGTGATCGTCAATTCTAGTGTTGAAAATTTTAATTCTCACACTATTAAGTACTTAAGCCATTTGTGTTTTCATGCTTAGAGATTCAAAGCATATCTGTTCTACATTTTACTTGGTTGTATTTTAAGCCTTTTTTGTTTTAAATATATCATTTTTTTCTTTCTAATCAAAATTATAATTATCTGGTATGACAAAGCCACTTTGAGATTTTCATGTTTTCTTGTATTTCCCATTGATATGTCAAGCAAATAAATGTTTTTTCCCGAATAGAAACCACCTTCTTTGCAAATCCATTTATGCTAACTTATTTGCAGGGATTTAACATGTAGGGAAACCTTAATTATTGTGAATATACTTATGTTATGATGTGTAGATGATTTGTTTACTGTCTTTAGTGTGACTTACTCAAAATATAAGTAGTTATTTGTATAAGGGGAAAGTATTGCTAATATCTTTTGCTTTACTGAATATTACATATAAAATTAATTTTCCTTGTAAGGGATATGAGAATTTTTTTTACTCATTTCTGTTTCTTCTCATCAATTTTTATGAAAATGTAGATTTAATCTTATAAAGGTAGTAGTGGAACAAATGATAGGAAGCAGCATTGGTTGCTGGGAACATCTGAAAGTGTTTGCTTATCAGCTCTCTGTTTCAATCACTTATGTGATTCTCTTACTCCTAAATGACAGCTTTAGGAAGGATGGTTGATCATGAATGTTGACATTTTGACCTCACGTAATAGCACCATTGCTGACAGTACTTCAGTGATACTGTTTTGTTTTATTGTTTTCTTTTTAATTATTGTTGAAAAGATCCTCATTCCTACCTTGGAGCCTTTGCATTTGTTTTCCCTCTTTCTGGAATGCTTTTTAGGGTCCTTTTAAAAGATATATTTTTTTCAGTTCTCAGCTCAAAGGACACCTTTTTAGAGCACTTGCCACAATCTGAATGTAACTTTGTTTCATTGATTTTTTTTTTTTTTTCAATATAGTGTTTAGGAGTTGAACCCAGGGCTTTGCAAATGCTTGGAAGTGCTCTACGACTTGGCTGCACCCCTATCCCCATTTTTATTTCCTTTTTTTATCCTGAGACAGAGTGTCACTAAATAACGCTTCTGGCCTTGAACTTGGGATCCTTCTGCCTCTGCCTAAAGTCACTGGGATTATAGGCATGTGCCACTATGCCTGGCTGTTTTCTTGATTTTTATGTTTTTTTTTCTAAATTGAATTTAATCTCCTTGAAGGCTGGAGCTTGTCTTCTCAGTCTCTTTTATACCTTACCCGTAGGAAGCGGCTGGCACACAGAAGGAACTTAAATATATAAACAAAGTAAAGAAAGAAGAGTGTGTTTAAATACTACCTGACAAAAACATTATAAATATGCTTTATTTTCTTATTTGAATTATAATTTTACAATACTATTATAAATTATTAATGTTATAACCCTAAGTGGTAACATTTTACTTGTGAAGTTATAAGCCATAGTATTTAGCTCCATTTAGTTTAGTGGAAAGCCTTCTTAGAGAATTTTGCTGTTAAATCACTTGGCCAGTTATTCTGGTGTAATTACTTATTTCATTTGCAACTCCTGCCAACAATTTACAAAGAAACTTCAGTCAGTAGGACTTCTTGTGGCTCTTGAGTGGGGCTCCTTCTACCCCTATTGAGCTTCACTCTGCCTATGGTCTGTAGTATACCCCTTGCAAGGTTTTTACTATGCAGGTCTCTGCTGTAGATCCTTGGGCATTTGGCTTAAACAAACACACTGGTATAATGAGAAGAAATAGAAGAGAAGGGGGCTAGGTATGTAGCTCTGTGGTATAGTGCTTGCCTTGTACATGTAAGATTCTGGGTTTGATCCACAGGACTACAAAAGAAAAAATAAGTAAAAAGGAAGAGAAATGGGTAAGTAGAAAAGAGGAATTTTGTTTGTTTGTTTTATTTTGTTTTGTTTTTAGTGGGGTGCTGGAGAAAGAACCTAGGGCCTGTGCATGCCAGGCATGAGAAGATTTTTAAATGGATGAAACAAAGTGTCTTAAGTAGAAGTGTGGTAGATCTTTCTTCAAGGAAGAATTGCAGCCCAGTTGTGGGGAGGAATCATCAGAAAGCCTTTAGCTGTCAGCTCCAGCAGGATTCTGCCTCAACTACAGGGAGTAACCTTTGCACACCTTTCCCAGACAGCTCTCATCCTGCGTCCAAACAAGACAGAAGTATAAAAATCCAGACATCTTGGTCAGAACTGAGATAACTCTGACAAGTGATATACCTTCCGAGAGCCCTACCCTGAATTTGACTTCTTTGTCCAATCTTGCTTCCTCCCCTTTCCTTTCACAGAGATTGGTCCCTAATAGGCATTTTGTACCCCAAAATATATCAGTTTCTGTTTTCAGATAATTCAGCTGTCAACAGGAAGCTATATGGGCTTCCTGTTATCCTTAAACTTTCTGTACAATTTTATGCAAATTTTTATGGGTAGTCATTTTTTGAGTGGGTTTCCAGCTTTCATCAAATTCTTTTAAGACAAGACTTATGAACTGTAGGTTTTTCTCATCAAGGACTTATAAAGCAAAATCAGTCTCTCTCTCTCTCTCTCTGACCTAGGGTTGAACTACATACAGTCTTGTGCCACATAATGATGTTTCAGTCAGTGATGACAGTGACCCATAAGATAATGATGGAGCTGAAAAGTTCCTATTTGCCTAGTAAACACATAGTTGAAGTGGCAAAAGAAACTTCAGAAGAAAAAGAGGAATCCCCAAGAAAATTTAGTGAAGGGTTTAGTGGAAGGCCTTGTGGACCTTAATAAAGACCTTAAGCAATTGTAAAATGTGGAACCCACAAAAACTTCTGAAAGGTTTTCATTAACAGAGAACAGTGTCCATGCTGCATTATCTGCTTATAAGCAACTGTATGATGAAAAATGGAAACAAGTCAAGAAATCCACCATGAGCATATTTCAGAGGAATGACACTTCAAGAAGAGCCTCAGGCAGGTCTCTCAGAAGGGATTTAGAAGTAGGCATTGTTGTCATAGGAGATGACAGCTCCATGCATATTATTGTCTTGAAGACCTTCCAGTGGGACAAGATGTGCAGGTGGAAGACAGTTATACTGATGACCTGACTCTTATTGGCCTAAGCTAAAATATGTGCTTGTCACCTCCCTTCTTTTTTAACCAAAAAAGTTTAAAATCTTTTTGGAAATAGAAAAAAGCTTAAAGAATGAGAATATTAAAGAAATAAAACATTTTTGTGCAACTGTACAATGTTTTTTTCTTTCTGACTGTTACTACAAAAAGTGAAAAAGTGAAAAAGTATAAAAAATTACAATAAGCTAATATTAATGAAGAAAAACAACTTCCATCTCCTCTGCTTCCTCCTCCTCCTCCTCCTCCTCTTCCTCCTCTCCCTCCTCTCTTCTTCTTTCTTCTTCTCTTTCTTTGAAAAGTGGATTGTCACCAAGTTGCTTAGGCTATCCTTGAGCTTGAAATCCTTCCACCACAGCTGGGATTTTTTTTTTTTTTAAAGAAATTTTTAATGTACATCACAATGTGATTCATTTTGACATGCCCTCCACTGTGACAATTTCCATACATGCAATTTGATAAACATTATTCATATAGGTTACCCCCTACCCTCCTCTATGTTCCCCCCCATCTAAGTTTCCCATCCAAGTCTTCTCTATCTTTTGCTATGTAGTATTTTTCTATATGTCCTTGGGTTCCATTTCTGTTTAAGATAGAAACTTTTCCTGTAGTGGTCTTTGTCTCTATCTTGTTAGAACAATTACATGCGATTTCTAGTCCATTTATATTGACCTCATTCTTATCTTCCCTCCTCCCCTTTTATTATGATCTGACCTTTGAGTAGGATTTTTCCTTCTTGTAATTTTGAGTCAGCTCCCTCATATGAGTGAGAACATGTGTTGTTTCTCTTTCTGATCTTGTGTTCGTTCACTTAAAATAATTTTCTCTAATTCCATCCATTTTGCTGCAAATGACCCTATTTCATTTTTCTTGATTGCTGAATAGTATTCCATTGTGTATATAT